>AZIM01002215.1:38810-57414 GCA_000516915.1 Ophiophagus hannah
TGGGATTTGAACTGCCAAATTGCAGGCAATATGCCCAAGATATGCCAAACTTCAGCAAGCACCAAAAGGACATGGACAGGGGGGAAATGTGTAGGTGAAGACTCCTCCGCCCCGCCCCGCCCAGCTTACTGAATGTTGACAGCTGTCCCCCAAGTTGCCTTTCTCTCCCCGAACCACTTTCATCAGGCAGTGCAGAGTGCGGCCCTTTCGATGCAGCCCCGAGCAATGGTGCTCGATCTCAGTGCGACAGCCGAGGATGATTTCTGGGCTCAGGGAGAAGTCCTCCATCAGCATCCGCCTGTAGTCCAGCATTTCTCCCTGGCATTCGCTGCTTACCTGCCGGCCTAGGGGAGAAATCAGAGGAGATTCAGGTAAGGTGGAATAGAATCCCAGCAGCACACCAAGTTATTGTGCGCCTTGGATTGTTGGAATAGCATGTCGGAAGAATTGCTCCAGCTGTGACTCGTGTATTACACAGACATTCTTGTTGCAATCACGAAAATTGGGAAAGGATTTTCCACTTGGAAATTTTATGTTTATTTCAGCATCAGAAAGCTGATTAAAAAAAAGAATGACTCCACTGAGTAAAAGGGATGGAGCAGAGGCAGGAACCAACCCAGCTATCAGCAATTTTAGTGTTTTCTGGCTTAAGCCTTTTTCCAATAGAGCGTTGCTTTAAATTACTCACATACATATCTGAACATGTTTTGTTTTGAGTCTGCCACCTCTTTTATTGAATGCTCTAAGCCAACTTCTACTGTCTTTGTTGGGAAAAGTGCATGGAATTTTAGATTTACTTACTGGACAGACTTCCTGCCACTGGCAATGACTCCATCCTGCATAGATGTATTATGGTCAATTCCTCTTCACAGAAATCCTTCGATTCATTGATATCTGGAGCTTGTCTTGCATGGCTGCTCATGTCAGGCGACACTACAACATCTCAGGTAGGTTAAAGTTCAGGGCTTTAACTTGCCCTTCCAAAATGCAAAATTTTCTTTTGGCCCAGCCAACTGTCATGGATTCATTTGTGCACCCGGAATTGTTGTCATGCTGCATCACTTACATCTGTATAAGCTTCATCTCACAGAAATACAGCCTGACATTCTCCTGTAGAATTTGCTGGTATTATCCAGAATCAATTGCTCACTCAGCCATTGAGAGCTGCACAGCAGCCCCAAGCCATGATACTCCCACTAGCATGCTTCACAGTTGAGTGAGGCTCTTTTATAGAAATGCAATCTTTCATTGTCTCCAAACACAGTGTTTCTCATTAATGCTCAAAAGTCCTACTTTGTCAGTCTCAGATACCAACACAAAATTGTTCCAATAGCCTGCTGGGTCACATTCAGGGGGTCTTTGGCAAACCTGAGACTGACAAAAATGCAGTTTCTGAAAAATAGTTATTTTATCCTTAATATCTTCCGATGCAGACTGTTGTTCAATGTTATCCTGATTGTAGATTCATGAACACTGAGATCAGGTAACCCAAGGGTCAGCAGATCCTTTTATTATTACTTCAGGGTTCTTTGGGCCCCTTGATCTTGGATGATCAATTCTCAGAAGAATAACAAGGTACTGCTCCATTTGTACACCATCTGCCTAACTGGAATCCAACATCTCTGGAAATGGCTTTGTAGCCCTCTCCAACCTCATGAACATCACCAGGCCGTGTTCCAAAGACCACGGAGCTCTCTTTTAACTGTGACATGATTTATTGCCACTATTTTCTCCTAGGAAGAGAAGCTCCAAGAGGGGAAAAAATTAATGTCTTTTTCTGAAGAGACGGAGCTGCTCAAACGTGCCCTGAAACTCACAATCATCTTCTGATGGATGACTTTGCATACACTTCCCAAAAAAGACAGTGGATATTGGCTCAAAGTCTTCAATAAAGCTACCTCTTTAGTTTCTCTTTATCTATTAATAGTCTTTAGATCAAGCTCTGATTGTTTTGAAGGTCACAATTCTGCAGGATTATGGATGGATCTAAAGAAGCGTTTCAAGCTTTGTGTGGACTTCAATTCCCACAATTCTCGGAGTTGAAGTCCACACATCCAAAAGTTGCCAAGTTTGAAAATGCTGTTCTAAAGGATTCCCAACTTTGGTGTCACCACTATACATAATAATTCAGGGGTAATCTGGTTGGCTCCAAATTAAATTCAAAATATAACATTGGTTTTAATACTGTTAAATAGCCTAGGGTTCAACCTTCCTGCAAAGGCTAATAAAAATATTTTCTTTTTTTATATTATTATTATTTATGCTATTTTCTTTGTTATATGTAAGATTTTCATATCTACAATTGCAGTGTACTGTCTGGGTACAATCTCTTTTAAATACAAGTAATAAATCTTATACATACAATAACTATAACTATTATTCTCACAATCTATTCACCATGATCTTCACTTATCCCTATTAAACATTTCCCATTATTTAATTAAACACTCTATTCAGCTTTATCTATAATTGGTTAATAATATCAAACATTATAAACATCATATTAACATCACATTTGTAACCATTACCCACTAATTCTGTTAATCATCATGTTTACTTATCCTAATTATTCAATATTTCATTAGTTACACATTTATTTCATCTTTGTTTACATATCCTCCTCCATTCTAAGTTTCTAACTTCTGCTATCTTCTAACCATTGATAAAATAGTTCCCAAGTTAAAAAGTATTCTGTTTCTTCCTTATCCTTAATTTTCAATGTTAGTCTATCCATTTCAGCACATTCTAATATTGTCTTTATTACATTTTCCTCTTATAGGTATATTTTCATTTTTCCAATTTTGTACCTATACAATTCTCGCTGCTGTGACCTCATGTAAGATTATATGTTTTCCTGACCAATGTGAATGTCTGACCAACCAGAATGATACTGACAGAAGATCAGAATAGTTGCGGGAGTTTTTTTACTCACCTGTTTACAAGAATCTTGCTAAACTAAATGCACTTTGTTCGTTTTTTGGGGGGGGCTGCGGGGGGTATTATTCTCTGTGGCTTCCTCTCCTTCAGAGATTCCAGAGACTGACATGATTTTCAAGAACTCATGCAAAAAAATACTGAAGTCTTTTTTACATTTCAGATGCTACACTTGTTTAAAAATGTAATTATTATTTAATGTGTACATCTTTCCCTCTGTGCTATCTAAGGATTTTGCATGCATCCCATTGACAAGTGCTGCACCCCCAGATTTCTTTCTGTTCTGTTCACAAACAAGGGTTTGATGGAACAGCAAAAAGAACGAACCCTACCTCTGTGCACAGCAGATTCGAGACACATGAGCAAGTAAGAGAGACGGGCTTCCCGGGTACGAGGCAGATTCTCCACATTGCAACGGTACTTCTTCAGATCACTTTTGCAGGATTTTGCCAAGGAGTAGCTGACTTTGTAATCCTGGGCAATCAACTTTTGCCGGGTTGTCAATGCATCCCGACACTGAAAAGGGCAAGTGAGAATTCAAGTCAATTTACGATTCATCTTTGATTTATATTGATTTATGGCATAATTAAAATTTTGTACCAATTAAAAATGAAAATGCATCTGAATTAGAAGATTACAAAATGTTCCATGGTTACAAAGTGTTCCATTTTTCTATATCACATCAATCCAATTCTTTTTGGGAATGGTCCAACGTTTTTTCTGGTTATAAATCTTTTGGAGCAGGAAGTGGCTCTGAGAAACTATGAACTCCTGTTCCAAAAGATTTATATATAGACCAACCCTGGAAGGGCTGAATCAGTATGTATCTGAAAGGAAAGCAAAACATTTTCTTACTCCCCAGAACAGACAGTTTTGCACAAGCTTAATATCAATACATTGCCGCTTTTGTCATTCGGAAATTATCTTGACTTTCACTAGATTAAGCAACAGAAGTATTCCAACGGACTAGCACAAGGTGTTCTTTCAACTTCCTCTGCCCAACAAGTTGACTTTATGACTATTTTTGACCACAACTGGTATTTACTTCCAGTTTCAGGCAAAACCTGGTCCATAGTGAACAATGGGTTCATTTAGCAACTGCCGCACTCACTTAATAACCACCACATTTGCTTAATGATTGCCACAAAAAGGTTGTAAAAATGGCTTTGGTCTTGTGGTAGATCCACTTCATGGCCATCACAACATACCACGGTAATTTCCAAGCGTAATTATGATTGTAAGTCAAGGATTACTTGGGCTACATTCTGCAATTCAGGGCAACTTTCCCCTGGGCCACAGAACACGGACAGAGATGCCTTAATACTGACCCCATCCCTCCACCTAAATATCCTCTCCTTTCCACTGTCTTTCCACCCAGCTAATATGATCTCCATAGATCTGCCTGAGTGGGCTCAAAGGAATTGGGAAGTTTGTGATTCAGCCTGTTTTAGGAACTCAGACATCATCTCAAAGGTTGCATGAACTTGCTTATCTCTTTAAGCCAGAAGGTGATTTATTTGAGCACAGCCTGCTTATGTGAATAACCAACTGCAGCGTGTGAACTCATGACTCTAGTTAGTCAGCCGGCTTGTCCTCTCTTGGGTGCATAGATTAGAGAAACCCAAGAGGTGACTGAGAAGCCAGACCTTGGGTGGAGGAGGGGCCAGCAACTAAAAGGGCTGAATTTCTCTTGGAGGACACTTACCTTTTCACTCATAGCATCTTCGAACTTGTGGTTAAATAGACACTTGTATACCCTGCCTTCGCCTGCTTGAGTCTGTGAATAAAGCAACAGTACTTTAAGTAGGTTTGGCCAGGATATATAATTTAAAAAAATATTTATATTATAGTCACTTCCAAAGATCTGATACATATGGTTATTCACCATATGCTGTTCCAATAAACTCATGAAGACAGACTGAAACACAATTATTATCAAAGCCAAATCAAATGAAGCTTACAGCTTCAGCTACACTCCATTTTACTTAATGTATTTTTATTCACTGCACCTCCTCAACTGCTTTTTAATCATAATCCTGTACTTTTCTAGTTTACAAGTCTGTTGTTATTTACAAGGTTGCATCCTCAAATAAATGAAATCATGTTGACTCAACTTTGTTATTTTGTAGTATTTGTTTGTTATTTTGTAGTAAAAAGTAATCTCCTTAAATCAAGCTTGACTTTTTTTGCCTTCGTGGCTCTGTCCAATAGTTTCCTTGGCAACAATACAGGCCATATTATGGGTGTTTTCTTCTTTTTCTTTATTTTCTATTAATTGCTAAGCTGGCCTACAGTTTGGAAATCTCATCCCAAAACAGACCATGCCAAAGGTTTCTGTGTCCAGACAATGCCAGTGTGCTGTGCCTCTCACTCACACACACGTAACCATAGTTTAGTGGGCTTATTAATATTCCCCAGCAATTCCCTTCACCAAAAACCCAGAACTGTCCCAAACCAAGTCCAGCCACAAGCAGACCAATGCTAGTCCACAGAGCAATGGCCAGTGAGTCCCCAAAGCACTTGAAAATTTCCCTATAAAAAATAAACCCACCAGGCAAAATTAAATCCACAACACAAGAGGATTCACGAGGCAAAAAAGGTCCAGAGTTCACAAGGCATGATCCAAAGTCAAGGCATGGTGTGAATCCAATGCAAGGCAGGAATCACAATGACCAGAAAATACATAGCTAGGAAATGAACAGGTTGTTCCCAGCATGGTTTCCATCTGTCTACTGTGCTAAATAGCCAGCTTCTGGTGCAGCCCATTAAGAAGGATGAGGTTGCCTCCTCACAAGCAATCTGGCTGACCTTAGCTGCTCCTGCCTTTTCTCTGACCTTCGTGTTCTTGGGTCAGGTGCAGAAGGCAGTCCCCTCTTTCTCACGGGTGTCAAAACTGGCAGCCCTAGGCCGGATGCATCACGCGCAGGCCATGCCAAAGTAAGAAATGCCACGATACGTCATGTGATATCACGTGACGCCATCGAGTTTGTCATCCGTGCTCTTCCTCATCCCTGACCGGCTGCAGCTATATGCAGCTTTCCCCACCTGAAGCCTCAGGGCTGTCCTGCTGCAGCTGTGCTTCAGCCAAATCCCTCTCAGACAGCTGCTTGGAGCCACTGACCAACTCCCCTCCAGATGTGCCTGGAACTGGTTGATCTTCCCCCAAGGTGACATATGAAAAGGTATCTGGGGAGGCGTCCGGGGAAGACATCCCAGCCAGCCAGATTTGCTGAAGGGGGACATTTTGGCTAAAGGGGAGGAGGAAGCTAAGCAGAAACTTACCGTTTCACAAAAGTGCTCCCGATCATCTCGGCAAGCAAAATAGAGATGCCGGTCCAGGTGGAAGTCATCCGATGACAGCTCTGCCACTCGGAGAATCGCCTTCATGCAGGACTCTGAGACTTTGATGCGATGCTCGTTGTCCTCTGCCACTTTTACCAGCCCTTTCTCCAGGCAGGCCACCACTTCCCCTTGAGAATGGGCATCCTGCATGCAGAGAAGGAAGTCATTCAACAGCAAAAAAAAATTGGTTCCATTTACAGGCGGTCCTTGACTTACGGCCATTCATTTAACCACCATTCAAAGTTACGACAGCACTGGGGAAAAAGTGAATTACAACTATCGCAGCATCCCCGTGGTCACATGATCAAAATTCAGTTGCCTGGCAACTGGCGTGAGTTTATGACCACTGCAGCATCCTGGAATCATCTGGACACCATTTGTAACCTTCCCTGGGGGCTTCTGGCAAGCAAAACCAATGGGGAGAGCTAGATTCACTTGATGACTATATGATTCATTTAATGACTACAGCAATTTGTTTAACAGCCATGGTGGCCAAAAAAACCCCCAAAAAACCATAAAATTGGGGGCAACTCACTTAATGACCATATCATTAGCAAAGGAAATTCTTGTCCCTATTGTTGTCATACGTTGAGGGCTGCCTGTTTTCAAAATGCAAAACCAAACACCTCCAATCCCAAAGGTGACTTCAATCTAAGGGCATTCTCAGCCAATCAAAAGCCAACTGACTCTTGGCAAAAATATGGCCAGATAATAACACGAATTCCATATAGAAATAAGAAATCTAGCCAAGATCTTCCAGAGGTGCTTTTTTCAAGAGGCAAGTGGACTTCCTTCTTTTTCTTTTGAAGACGTTTCACTTCTCATCTCATCCAAGAAGCTTCTTCAGCTCTGACTGGATGGGGGGGAATGGAAGGATTTATATTACTTGCAGACAGCTGGTCATTTNTTTGCATCCTTTTAGCTAGTCATTGAGGCCTCCTGGAGGTTTTTCTGTGTCCTCAGGGTCACCTTATGGTTCCTATAGTCTGAATTTTTTTTCTCCCGAAATCTGTTCATACTCCCATACCATTTGAAGGGTGTTCATCCCAAATTGGATAGCTAAATCCTTCCATTCCCCACCATCCAGTCAGAGCTGAGGAAGCTTCTTGAATGATAAGCAAAACATCTTCAAAGAAATAACAAGGAAGTCCAGTTGCCTCCTGAAAAAGCACCTTTGGGACAACCTGGATGCTTGAGAATCTCCATAGACTTTTAGCCATGATCTTCAATTGGTTTCTTCAAAGCAAGTTAGATAACTTTGTTCTTTAGAGAAATGATGCTCCTCCCCAAAATTAATAGATATAGAATCAAAATAGATTACCTTTTCTCCCGGTCGAATACTGCCACACTTTAGGAGGTTAATATCAGACCTGCAGTGATCCATAAATCCACAGATCAGGCGGTAATCGCTGAAAATTATGGCTGTCATTTTGGTGATGTACTGGTGACACTGATATTCGGTGATGTTTCCTCTGTGCTCCACCAAGCAGGATACCAAATAACCTTTTCCAACTGGTTCATCAGCACATTCTTTGATCTGTTCAGAAAGATCCATGATAAAATGAATAGATACCTTGCCTGGACCCTGTGGAAGAATTTAGTTTACCAAGTTCCGATCCTTTAGTTTTCAGTTCAGAGTTAAAAACCCAGATTCCAATTTTCAGAAAAAAAGGCTAGAACAGATATTAAGGCATCAGGAGTCATGGATTCCCCACAAATATTCAGAGAATGAAATGATAACATGTCAGTCTGGTTGCTCACTCTGAGAAGCCAAGATGAAACTCCAGTGTTAGGGTATCCAACCTTGGCAACTTCAAGACTTGTGGACCTCAACTCCCAGAATTCTCCAGTCAGAGATGCTGGCTGGGAATTCTGGGAGTTGAGGTCCACAAGTCTCAAAGTTCCCAGCTTGGACATCCCTGCTCTAGAGTGGCCAACCTCTGCAGAGAAGGTCTTGGAGTGATTGGTGGCTTTTATCATTACTGTCCATGAACTAAATCCAAGGGGAAATATCACAGCTCTCCTCCAAGGCAGGAAAATAAGCACCACAGCAGACCAGGAACCTTGAAGCCATTCAAACACAGCCAGAGACTCAAAACAATGGCCTTGATGCGTAAAATCTTTGCAAAAGAATCTTTGGAGGCACAGAACGCACTGCAAAAGCTACTTCCTGCTACACAAATACTAGAAAAGCTGGCTTTTTATGAGAGCTTGAAAACATCTTCAAATTCTACTCAAAGAAATTCAAGATAAGGCCGCCTTATATATTATATTATAGGTAGTCCTCAACTTACGATCACAATTGGGGCTGGCATTTCTGTCGTAAGTCAGTGCAGTCATAAAGTGAGTTATCACGTGACCGGACCCCGTTTTACAACCATTTACCACAATCATGATTAAGCGAATCGCCACGCAAGTCCAGCTTCCCCAGTTGATGCTTTTTGGGGGGTCAGAAACTTTCTGGGAAAGTCACAAAATGCCCGAGGACTCAGTCACCAGTTGTAATTGGGAGCCGGCCCCCAAGCATCCTAATGGGGATGTGACTGGTATGATGGTCATAAGTGCAAGGCCAAGTCATAAAATCACTTTTTCTAAGGATGGTGTAAATTTGAACTTACATTAAATGAATGGTCGTAAATCGAGTACTACCTGTATACTGTTCAAGCAGGTTGTAGGCCCTTTATTCTGAGGCTTGGGGCCTTAATGATACAGAATGCAGATCACACTAGCTAGGAGTTTTCTAGCAACAAAGATTTGAAAAAGAAAGTTTCAGGTCCCAGGTTAAAGCAGGGGCCTCCAACTTTGGCAACTTTAAGCCTGGCGTACTTCAACTCCCAGAATTCCCCAGCAAGCTCCCTGCTATATATGTTGAATATATTGAAGGAATCTCATGGCATTTACCCATCAAAACATATCTCTCTGGAAGTAAAAAAAAAAAAAAGTTTAAAACTGAGCTAACTGACCAAGTCAGGGGCCAACAGTACATTGGCCAAGGGTAAATGGGAGTTACTAGGAGAACCACTTAACCACAGAAGAATTATCTTAAACCACTTAACCACAAATGGATTACCTAGTGAATATTTAGGAATCGGTGTTAATTGTGGAATCACACCCTTAAAAGAACTGTAATGACGCATCACAAATGTCTGCAGTTGGAACACTTGTTTAAACAATTTTAATTCTCATCAAGTAGACCTTGGTCTAACGAAATCATTATATTCAATTGTTCTTTTTATGCTACAATTTAAAAAGAAATCTTTCTAATTACACAGAACTGGGTTTATACAAAGGCAAGAAACTGATCCGCCATCGTGTCCTCACTTGTCGATAAAAGAAACCCATTATATCAGAGGTCCCCAAACCCAGTCTGTGGCCCGCCAGGAACCAAGCCGCGCAAGCAAACCAAGCCCCATCTGCACATTTGCAGGACCCAGGCAGTGTGCAAGACCACACCCCTCCCCAGGCGACAGAAAAAGCGTCCGTCGTAGAACCGGCGCCTGGCACCCAAAATGTTGGGGTCACTACATTATATAGTGAAGAGGCAGTGGCCCTTCTTAAATTATCCTGCTTAAAATACAAATTTTATCCGTGTGCACCAGAAAAAAGAAGGCTCTATTTTGTACTCATGCCTTAGTTGCAAAGGTACCCGCACAAGTGTGCGTACACTTGGAAAAGAACAGATTTTTTTTTTCAAAAATGAGTACTTCCAACAGAAATTCATGGGCCAACTCAGATGGACTGCTGTGATTGCAGGAACTTCAATTAGGTGGTGTCATGTATTGAATGTCTGGAGTATTTTATAGCTGCAACAAACACAAAAAGAACAAGCTATTTTCACATCTTCCTACTACACAATACAAAATAGGTTCCCTGAAGGAAGAAATGTTCATGGGTAGGAAAAAAAAACCCACCTATTGTACTGAAAGCTGAACACCAAGTTCTCTTTTACAATTCCTCTTTAATAAAAACTGTGTGTTTGACTATTCTTGCAGCCGGGAAATTAATCAAATAAAACTATTGTGTGCAGTTGGTGTTGCTAATCCAAGAACATTTTTAAAGAATCATTCACTGGTGGTTCCACTATCAATCCCTGTCTAGATACAAACTGCATAAAGCATTACTCAACTAAAATCCACAACTGTCTTTTTTGTATTGAGAAGCTTTTCACTTAGAGTCAGTGAACAATATTTGAGTAAAATCTCTCCTGTGTATTTTATCTGATGACAAATAGCCTAAAAACAACTCGAGGGTGAAGGCATGAAATGGCAGAGCGCTAAACAATCAGTAGAACCTTTGGTCAACTTAGTGGTCAGCTATTGGTACAGTTTAGAGACTCAGTATTTAGTTTATTGGATCTAACAAAAGAGAATTAGCTAACTATAATATACAAATGATTACCAGAAGACTGGTAATTGGATGGGGCCATTTTAGCCTTCAAAACTAACCCTTGGCTCCATGCAAGATTCAAATTAAAGATGTTTTCCTTCAGCAGCTACAATTCAGCCCAAAATTTATGGTGCTGAGAAATCTGTTAAGTGAGCTTTGCCCCATTTTATGACACATTTGTTAAGTGAATCACTGCAGTTGTTAAATTACTAACATGGTTGCTAAGTGAATCTGGCTTCCCCATTGACTTTGCTTGTCAGAATGCTGCAAAAGATGGTCACCATGATACTTCAACGGTCATAAATGTGAGTCAGTTGTCAAGCCATCTGAATGTAAATCACATGACTGTGGGGATGCTGCAATGGTCGTAAGTCTGAAGTTGTAAGTCATAAGTCAATTTTTTTCAGTGCCATTGTAACTAAGGACTACCTGTACTGTGAAGGAGATTGTGAGGTGTGTGTTTGCACACCACGTTGGCTGAAAGCTGAAGGAGGGGTGTAAGCGAGGTTGAGCAGTTAGAGAACTCAGTGAAGTCTTGGAATGCAGGGAAGAGAGTGGAAGTTGAGGTTAGGAACCAGCCAAGGTCAGGAGCATCATGGGAATCAGAGTCACAGAGGGTGCCCTCCTTGCTGGACATGAGCTGTTCCTTTTACGTAACTAGCACTAGCGAGGAGGCAGGCAGGCAGGCAGCCGGCCAGGTCCTGGTGTGCTTACCACTTATTCACAGGACCTTTGCTTCTGCAGGTTGCATGGATTTCATTGGGTGTCCTGGCACACCATCTGCCATCCATATTCTAGCAGAGGAGGAATCTGGCAGGGCTCCCCAATATCCCCATGTCCCAATCTGCCAGCATCTCCAAGCCCATTCCCTGAACCAATGTTTCTCAACCATGTCAACTTTAAGACATGCGGAGTTCAACTCCCAGAATTCATGTAAATCAGTGTAAATCAATTCTGGGAGTTGAAGTCCACACAGCCTAAAGTTGACACGGTGGAGAAACATTGCCTTGGGCCATAAAACTATCAGCTGTGTTATCCTTCTGAATGGGTGCAAAGGCTGAGGACTGGGGGCAATGTTTAACAGGGATTACCCCCCACTTCCTTGGTGGGTGGTTCTAGCTAGAAGGGAGATCAACCAAGCAGTTACTCCCTAGTGGAGTATTGCAGGGCTCAGTGCTTATTCCCTTAAAATTTATGCTGGCTGGGGAATTCTAGGAATTGAAGTGCACACATTTTAAAGTTGCAAATCTGATAAACTGATTGACATGATGTTAATGTGTAACTTAATCCATCAATTCAGCTTTTGGTATTTTACAAGTATCCACTAGACACTGCTGAAATGGTAGAGTTGATTTTCTAGACTCACAGCTCCTCCTGGAGAAACAGCTGGAAGCCATGGTCAGGGGGAGCCTTTGGCCAGTTTCACTAAATATAGTAGTTTTACTTTTTCTTGTACCAGTGGCTTAATAGTCAGAGGAAGAAGCAGGGAGGATTTGTCCAAATGGATCAGCATTAAACGTGGCAGTGCAAAAGTTTGTAATTTCTGACTTGCAAGGTTCTATTAATGTAGCCTTACAATAAACTAGAGCTAACTCATCTGATCATGTTTCCTGTCCAGTTTACCTCTCTACTTCATTATGTTTTTCTTTTTTATTTCTTTTTTCTCTTTACTCCCTTCCTCCTTATGTGATTGGTTATCTAGTGGGTTTTGCTTGGAATTAGGTTCTATAGGTCGTGAAGATTGCTGCCCCCCTTCTGCCTCAATTGTAGTTTAAAGCCCTTTTGATAAGATGAGCCAGCTGTTTTCTGAATAGATTCCTACCAGTTCTTGTGAGATTCACTCCATCCCATCCCTTCATGGAGTTACTTCTGCAGACAATGGTCTAGGAAGCTGAAGTTCTGTTGATGACACCAGTTTTTGAGCCAGTGGTTTGTTTCTAAAATCCTTTGTTTCCTCATTGGTTGTTGGCCAATTGGAGGTATAGATGAAAACACCACCTGTGCTCCTAATTCTTTAACTTTCTTCCCTAGCTCTTTGTAATCTTGTTACTGTTTTCAGTTTCACTGTTGTGTCATTGGTCCCCACTTGTAGGAAAAGAAAGGGGTGGTAATCTGTGGGGTTGATTATTTTAGTAAGGTACTCAGTTACATCTTTGATTTTTGCTCCAGGGAGACTATTTAACTCCCTAGGTTGACTGCCTGGTCTGCAGACTATAGTTTCTGTTCCCCTAAGAACTGAATCTCCTATCACAATATTCGCCTTTTTTCCCGGGAAGTCTGGAATACTTTTCTTCCTGTCATAGGAATGCTGGGTTGTGTCCTCTATTTTTAGAAACTATTGATGAATGCTCTTTTGTGAGTGTCTGTATATTTTCTTCTAGGGGGAGGCTATGAAAGCAATTGTTCAGTTCCAGAGGGGCTTCATTGGAGTAGCTTCATTCACTACTATGTTAGTGTCAATTAAACAGCAGAAACAGGTCTACTGATTATCTTAAGAAACCCTCCCAGCAATTTCACAGAAGCTAAAAGATGGAGCCCTATAGCATTCATGGATAAATGACACATATTTTTATCACTCTTTTGAAACCAGGGCTTGAGAGAGGAAGAAAAGCACTGGGGCAGCTTTCTTCAACTTCCCTGCAATCGTAACACCTATACTGGGAGCCAAAGTCAGAAAGACTCCTCACACCTCCCAGATGCCATCAAACTATGATCAGTGGCACCGCATACTTCTGAATAATCCAAGCAATTAGAAGCTTTGCACCGATTCCACTTCTCCTTTCAGATAAGGTGTTCCCTACTTTCCCCAGCGGACTACTCAAGGCGGCTGCAATTCCAAAATTAAAAACAAATCAAACTCAGCACAGAATTCCTGTGTCGTCAGTGGCACACACTGGCACAGCAGCAGATGTACCCAGTTATCCACTCAAGCACCATGCCAAATGAGGGCAGTTTGTAAACAGTACCAGCTGGAAAACCTGGTATGGTTCATGGAGATAATTTTAAAAACATGATCTCACAACTGCCTCCTCTGAAGTAGCCGGCACTTTTTCTTAGCAAGCCCTCCTCATCTCCAACGCTTAAACAGACATTATCAATCCAGATAAGGACAAATAGAGAAAGGTGCAGCCTGCAGGTGGAATACTAATGTTCCAGGAAGAGATTTCAGCTCTTTCCCTCTTCCTTGCAGCTTGTATTTAATTCATTTATCATTTTAGGAGGAGTCAAGGTTGAGAAGCTCTGCTTTTAAGATGTATTGTATCATGGGTGGAATCCAGTGTCCAGTTTAACTTGCACAATGTTTTCCAACAGCAGGACCAGTATGGGAGGTCCTGGAGCTTCAAAATCTGACAAAATAGGATAAAGTCTGTTCAGGAGAATCTTTTTAATTCTTTGGCTCAGATTTTGGGTCTACAACAACCTGCCATGGCCACTCACCACAAGACAACTTGCCATGGGACAAGGGTTACACTAATATCAAATAAACGGTGGAATAAAATCATTAAAGAAAGGATGCCAAAAGAGGGACAAAATGAAATGAGAATGATCCAAAATACAACAATTTTTAAATTATTTCAAATAATTAAACTGAACTGTTGAATTCTTCTGGCAAGTTGGTCATGGCGAGTTGTCCCCCTGCGAATCAGCCGAGGCAAGTTGGCCGTGGTGGATCGGCCATGGCAAGTTATCCTATTCTGTCAGTTTTTGAAGCTCCAGGACTACCCATACTGGTACTGATGTTGGAAAATGTAAAATGTTGTGCTAGTTTAACTGGCCACTGGATTCCACCCATGAGCATCTTCAGGCTGCAACTGTAACCAATCCCAGGAAAACTATAGCACATCTTAAAAGCAGAGCTTCTCAATCTTGACTCCTCCTAAATTGCGCAACTCCTACTCCCTCCATCCCAAATGCATAAAATTAATCGCATTCACTGGGGATACGGTCGGACAAGAAATAAATGCACCATATTTAATGATGAGGATCCTGAATTGCAGGTTGAGAAAGGAGCTTGAAGTCCCCATTACTTTTTAATGCATTGCTCTCACATTTAGCAAAAAAGCATAGACTAAATTTGGAATGGAGGTTAGTGGGTTTTTCTAAACATGTTTCAAATTCTACAAAAAAGAAACAAAATCAATTCAGAAGATATTTATACTTTTTGGAAGAATAACTCAATGCTTTCATCTTTTTCTCTGTTTTTCAGAAAAAGGTAGTCAGGTTCCGGCCTCTGCCAACTTCACTCCAAAATCAAATTACCTCTGATATAGTGGATTTGCAAACTTCTCTAGCCACCGATTCAAATTTTGGATCTGTAGTCAGGTTCAATTTGTAGTTCCACAACAGCTAAAGGGAAAAGAAGAAACAAAAGATAAAACTTAGCTTTTAAAAATGCTGCTTTGGGATCTTTTTTAAAGCAATCTGATCTAACATAAATCTGACATTTTTTCCTGTGCTATCAGGACTTTAATTTAGATTAATTTATTGAAAACATTTAGGTAGCTGCCAACTCTGGACAACTCCAAAAATATATTAAAAAAACTCCGGGCGATTCTCACAATGCATAAAACAACATTTTCTGCACATTAAACTTTGCATTCTGATCTTTCTGAAGGTAAATGAAATTTATACTTTATCTCTACATGACAGAAAGAATCCAAAAGCAAAAAAGGGTAAATGGAATCAAGACTTAAGCTTTTGTACTATTCCATCTTGCTACCATCTCCAAAGAGCAAGCCACTATGTGAGTGTTTTTCAAACCTGGCCACTTTAAGAAGTGTAGATTTCAACTCCCAGAATTCCCCAGCCAGCCATGGGATCTCTGGGAGTTGAGGTCCACGCCTCTTAAAGTAGCCAAGGTTGACAAACATTGGTGTATATGTATTTCCATTCGTTATTTATTGATATGCTTTCTTTAATAGGTTTTTACTATTATAAGCCACTGAGTAATTGTTGCGGGCAAATCAATGACAATTAGCATAGAGAACTTTTAGGGGCACAATTTGTGCTCCTAAATACAGGTGATAAAATAGAGGCAAGGAGGGGGTACTGGACACGTGACTCTATTAATTAAATCTCACACCAATGTAGCTAGACAGAGAATGGTTCTCTTTTCCTGTGCTCCAAAAAGCTCAGAACTATGTGATGAGAACTGTTACTCTATCCTCCTGAGACGTTATTTTCGGCACAATACAGCCTTCTTTTGCCCTTGAAGGGTGTGTGTGTGTGTGTGTGTGTGTGTGTGCACCTGTTTTGCTTTAGTTCTCTATCCAAGGAAGCTGGGTGCAGTGTAAATGCAGTGCCAGTCACCCACCCACCTTATTGTCTTTGAAGTTCATTGAAATCACCAGTTGGAGTAATCAAGATGGCATGCCACTGGAACAATGCTGGAATTGCACTTTGTATATGCACCTTGTGAGGGAGCTGTTATTTATTTATTTTTTACATGAACCCCTTCCAAAAGGCATCCAGCACAGAGCAGCAGAGACCAGAGGTGAACTGGTTGCAAAGAGGAGCAAAGAGATCAGGGCAGCAAAAGGAGAAATGACTAAACAATGAGCTGACTGAACAGAAATTGTTTTAGAGCATGAACTTAGTAAGTGCTAAATTCAGGGAAATTTATTTGGTTGCATTCCTCTCAGAAGCTTAAAGGAAAATAATTGATTGATTGTATGCATAGGAAAGTTTTGCCTTTCAAGCACAATGCCTTTCAAACAAGCATTTCCCGACAAACAGAATTCTGATTTGACTACATAGGCAGCCATAGAAAAGTAAAGAAAGCTGAGCCTTGGATGAGTTAGTCAGGATCCCATGAACTTCCCTTTTGTTAAAACAAATGTGCTCAGTGCTCTTGAAACAATATGTGCCAAACCTTTTTTTCAAAAAGCACACTTACGTGGTTGCAGTCAGAAGAGATTTCATTATCCGGCTAGAAAGAGAAAAGAAAAGAAAATGGTATTAATTCAGAGGTCAGGATACCCTGCTTTCCTTCCCCACAAATCAGCCAATATCTCAAAGTAATGTGCATGATCAGACTAACCTGGCAAACCGCTCTGCCAAAGTAAGCAGCCTACAGATTAAATACCGGTTTATCTTGTCTAATAAATGGCTACCACCAAGGAATTAGCTTCAACTCAAAGGCATCAACTACGTTTCTTTTCCGAATGTTCCAAGTCTTTTCCACAAGTCTTATTTCATAAAGCAATATACTTTAGACAACCTGGAGCTCTACGCAATAAAGGCCAGAAGGATTTCTCTAACAAAGCTTCAAATCGTTCTTAAGATGGTGGAACACTTCACTTTTTTTTCTCCTGGCTATCAGTCACAACCGCAATTATGAATTAACATTTTATGGGAAGGAGAAAAGCTCACAATGATGAGAGCATCACACCCATCCGTTTTTGACCTGATCTAAGCAAAAGCCAAGAAGTCATCTCGATTCAACAAGCATCTTAAGATGAATGGGATCTTTTCCCTCCAGATGTGACTGAAACAAAGGACCAAACTCAAGGAGATTCCACTGTACACATACTCAGCCGATATAATGCAGAACAAGTTTTTCTCACGTGCCTTTGGCTTATATCCCTTGTCTATTTAGGGTACCACTTCACTACTCTGAAATATTTTCAACCATGTTTAAAAACGTGTAACTATGCTTGCTTACATTTGCCCCCTGATATCCTTCATTTTTCTTATATCCACTACACTTTTTCCTTTTGTCAACTAGGCACAATCCTGGACACAGGACACCCCAAAATACTTATAAATTTAATGCTGGATTACAGCTTCCATCAATTCCCTGTCAATATGGGTCACGGGTTGAAGGAGACTTCCACACACAGCCAAATTGTTAACTCAGGAATCCACTCAAGTTCCCCCTGACTCTCTGGCTTCCTCCCATATTGCTTATTTATAAAATTTATTGGCTGCCCATCTTACAATAAGGGTAACTCTTGGAGGCTTACAGTTACATATACAGTTAAAACATAAAAAATTAAAATCAGACATTAAAACGAAGGACAAATGGGGAGGATGGAGGCCGAGGGGACAGGGGAGATCTGGTTTTACTCAATCAACCACCTACACTGTATTATTCACTGGTGCCACAAGCCAACTGGCACAGCCACGTCTTCAGGCCCTTATGAAAAGGTAGGAGGGTTGGAGCCAACACCACATAAAAAGGGGGAGGGGGAGATGTTCCAGAGGGCAGGAGCCACAGCAGAGAAGGCCCTCTTCCTGGATCCCTTGGGCTGACGGGACCCCCAGCATGCCTCCTCTGCCAGCACGAGTGGGACAGGCCAATCCGAGTGGGGTGAGATGGTCTGAGTCCATGCCATGAAGGGCTTTGGTCACCAACACCTTGAATTGCACCCAGAAGCAGACTGGTAACCACTGCTGAGCAATGGTGTTACAGGAGCCATTCCTGGGGGGCGGGGGGGCCCCCGCAAAATTACCCTTCCGAATGCTCTTCAAGGGTAGCCTCATGTACAGCGCATTACAGTAGCCCAGCCGTGAGATGACCAGGGTCTGAACAACTTGAGCGCAGGGAATCCTATGGCCCAGGCTGGGACACGTCCTGGTTCACCTGCGACTGCCCAACAGCCTCCCACTCCAACAAGACCACGGGGCGCAACCAGCCAGGCTTCTCTCCTCAGTTACCTTGGAGTCTGCACTGGTCAAGCTGGGATTTCTCTTCATAGGAGGCTTCCTACTGAACAGGTCACGGATCCGATCAGCAGGGTCAACAATTTGGAATTGTGGGAGCTCAATCCAAAACGTCTCGAGGAAATCCCCTTTAAGGGTACGACCACAATTGAACCCAAAACTTATGTGGCTAAGCGAGGCAGTCGTTAAAAGTGAATTTTCTCCTATTTTACGACTTTTCTTGCCACCGTTGTTNTGAATCACTGCAGTTGTTAAGTTAATAACCTGGTTGTTAAGT
>AZIM01002215.1:68267-80671 GCA_000516915.1 Ophiophagus hannah
AAGCCAAGAGGAACATAAGTGCCAAATTTCAAGTTTGTAGGCTTTACAGATTTTGTGATGATGCGTGAGTGGTATTTCGCTTTTATATATATAGATTAGCTGGAAGGCAGCATTTGGTTATAACTTCAGTGGCTTTGGTCTTCCCTGTTGTCAGCTGAAGCAGCTTATTCTTTATTTTTGCAAGCCATATGAATGTGATATGGCTTGCAAAAATTTCATAGCCATGATGGCTTTTTAATCTTTCAGTATTCCTAAGAAACGCAACTTGCTTCACAAACCAAACCAAAATGTTGTAACCCAGGTCAATGTGAAGACAGATTCATTTAAATTGTAATTGTTAAGTCTGTTTAGTTAGTTGCTGCAGTACAATGACACCAGAGGTCTCTGTGAATAATTAAACCATAAGGAAGCCTTGCAAACAAAGCAACTGATGCCAAGCCCAGAAGCACAAACTGCTGAGATTTGGGGAGGGGGATCCAACCTGACATCCCCCAAGTCCTTTCAGACAGCCTGGCCTAAATTGTCAATCCTTGGGGACTAGTTTATAGCTTGTAAAAAAGGCAACAATGGCTTAATTAATACGGATTACAGTGTTGGAATCTTTTCAGACAAAAACATCCAATTTAAGCAGACTGATACATTTAAAAATACAAATTGAACCACATTTTAGTTCAAATGCATGAAAAATATCACAAGCTGGCTCGAAATATAAAGTAATTTTGCCTAAAACAGACACATCCTTAGTTATGCTCAGTCTAACAATTTGTGCGGCCCTAACTGACTTTTATCAAAGGATGTTTTTAATGTAAAACTGACCAAAACTAGAAGATTTGGGATTAGAATTTCCTAATCTTTAGCCAGTACTGAAGATCAACGGATTCTGAGATTTTTACAAGTCCCGTCGATTTAATCAGTGGCATATAAAACTAATTCAAAATCATTATAACCTGCCTTATCTCTTAAAATCCAAGGCAATAGAACAAAATGAGTACGACATGGCATGCCAGAAACCAGTCCGCGCAAACAAAGCAAAGACCCATATCCATGAGGGTGCCCCCTCTGGTTCGTCCCTGCAGCCCAAAGGTTGCGGGGGCCCTGATCTACAGGATAAAGCAGTTTTCTCTACTTATTTTTAGCATTCTCTTTTTGATTGAATAAGTACATGTGTAGTTCTTCATATACAATTCAGCCTCCAGTCCCTCTACAAACAACACAATTGCTGTTATATACTAAATATTATCCATTTCATTTTCAATCAAACTTTAAGCATTTGCTGAAAGGTAACCATCCAAAAGTAATACAATGGGACAGCATTCAACAGACTTGCAAGAAGCATGCGCAGAACAGAGAAAAAGAAAACCACTTATTGAAAGAGAATTCATCTTGAGCCCTAACTTTTAACTATATTTAAAATCTTCCTTCTTGTGAGTGGACAAACCAAGCAACAGTCTCTCTCCTCAGAACTTCAGCAATCCAAACTGGCACTGGCGTCTCAGTGTCATCTTGTGCTTACAGTCAATGTGGCAAGTTTTCTCTCTTTGTCTAGCAGATGAATGCTCACTCCATCCCGGTGGCTCTTAGCACACATTCATCTGTCCCCAAATGCACAGGCTTAGCTTCTGATTCACCAGGACAATGTTATGCAGATCGCTGATTTGGTTCAGATGCAAAAATAGTCCTGGAGCAGCTTAGAAACGTGGAGAGAATCCAGACTGGTGTCCAGCTGTCACTGCTCTCACACTTCCTTCCTACTAAATATTCTTTGTTTTAATGGGAAATTTAATCATCACAATGTGGGTTAACCAAAGATGAATCAATCAATGATAAATTTGTAGCTATGAGGGAGAAAAGAAAAGGGTGAAAACAGATGCACTCTGTTTTATTCTCCCAATGCTTAATTAGTATAAATGAGACCAATACAGGTAGTTCTCTACTTACGACCACAATTGAGCCCAATATTTATGTTGGTAGGTGAGAAATTTGTTAATTGAGTTTTGCCTTATTTTACGACTTTTCTTGCCATGTTTGTTAAACCCAAAAGATGAGTCGCCGCATTTGTTAAATTAGTAACAACTTTCTTACGTGAATCTGGCTTTCCGATTGAATTTGCTTGTCAGAAGGCCACAAAAGATGAATAACATGACCCCGAGATACTGCAGCCGTCATAAATATGAGCTAGATGTCACATATCTGAATGTAAATCACACGACCATGGGGATGCTGCAAGGGTCATAAGTGTGAAAAGTAGTCATGAGTCATTTTTTTTCCAGTGCCGTTGTAACTTGGAATGGTCACTAAGTGAACTGCTGTAAGTTGATGATTACCTGTACATTGTTTTGATCCTTGACCAAAACCACACTTGCTAGGTGCTCTCAAGAACAGCTCTTTAAGATCAAACACAAAGACAGACAAATACCCACATAGCACACTGTGTGTTCAAAACCATTTGTGGGTGGTTCTAGGACAAAGAAACAATATATTTTGTTCTGGTTCAAACATAAAGATTTTGGAAAGAATTTAATCGGAGGATGAGATGAAAACTCTGGGTCAAACAGCAAGTGCAGAAGGCCAAGACTCCCATCAGGGAAGATCTAGGCCTTCAGAATGGGACAACTCGCCATGGCCAACTCATTGTGGGACAACTCACCACAGGACAAAATGTGATGGGGCAGGGAGGAGACCCAAGGCCTGAAGGGGCCCAGAAGCAAGCCCAAAGCTTATGGGACCCAACAGAGTGGGAAGCTATGCAAGGGAGGCCTCAGTGAGCGGGAAGCCCAGCATAGCCCATTTGAGAGTGGGGGGATCCGGGCCTGCACTGGGCCTTCCCACCCTCTAGGCACCCACACTCAAATTAATGACCCATGCATTTGTTTACAGCCATCACAAAGAGAGCTGGGGCTGCAATGGTTGAATGGTCAGTCACATGTACATTTCGTAACTTACACGTAACTTACAATCATAATTCTGGGCTCAATTTTGGTCATAGGTTCGAGGATTGCCTGCATTTAGCAACTTGTTTTGTGCCTTACAATTTCCCCAAAATTGTAGTTCTCCCATTTTTTGCAAAAAAAAACCCCTCCCTCTACTTTCAGCAAACCCAAAGTAAATACCAGATGAATGACAGGAAATGGATATAACTACAGGCAGAGACTTGAACCATATTGCAAAACTTTTCTACACACCTCATCTCTTTCAGAAGAATACTTAGCCAACAGTAACTCCAAAATCTTTAGAAAGTTTGTTACATTAGCCCCCCCCCCCAAAGCCTCTCTCAATTATGCAGAATGTAGGTAAAAGCTGTAACTTAGCTTCTCAAAATTTTAAGATATTGTTTAGGAGGAATATGAGAAACCGGCTGATAAATGCAGGTGGAAATATTCAGTAGACAGAAGTACAAAGAATTTGCTAGCTCTGAAATTGCTCTTTGAAGGAAAAATTAAGCCTATTTCATAGCTGAACACCACGCTGCAGCCCAAGAGATACATTATTGACGATTCTGTGCCTTTTGATACAGATGTAGCTGTTATTCAAAGAGAAGCAGAAAGGAAATTAAGCAATTGTGCATCCAGCAAAAAAGCCTTTTCTCAACCATGAGATCACAACCTCACATTCTCTGCATCCTCATTTTAATTTGAAAGTTTTGCTTAGATCAGAAATATTTTATGCTGCCAGGCCAGAATCCCATGCAAATGGTAGTGACTAATTTTGGGGGGACAAAACAGGCAGAGTGTGCAGGGACTACTGTCTAGTTAAAACTCTGTTAACAAGAATGAAGTCTGAGACTTCCAAAGACTTACACACATTTAATAATGCAGAAAGAAAGAAAAAAACCAACCAAGTCTGACTGCTTTCTGGGGAGCGTCTTCTATGTATACAGATGTATAATGACAAGTGTGACATCTCTTTTTTAAAAAGTGCTGGATGGGCATGGTGGAAGCAAGGATGGTAGAAAGGTATGTACAGTTAATAACGTTGATGTAAACTAGATTTAGCAGCCTTAAGGTTAGTGCGTTTATTATTTCAGACAGTCTTTCCGTACTTCGCATAATATTGCCTACCCCAAAAAGGGAATAGCATGTTACAGAACATAGAACGTGTACATGTATCTCTGTATGTATGATGCCAGTACAGCTTTCTGTAGCTAACTATAATCTCAGCCTTTACTTTCAGTCAATTTCCTCAAACTGTCAGGCTCCCTGATCTTAAATGCTTTGCCTCCCCTGCCAGTCCCGCATTGCAAGACTGATTCCATGAATGGCGTTTCTAAGACAGGTATTCAAAAACTGAATATGCAAATATAATGGAAGCGCTGAAAGCTAGCTTGGAATAAAACTGCTCGAGCGCTCAAGGCTCCGCAGTTAAAACATAAGCATGACTCATCACCGCAGCTATTTATTACACTCTGGTTACAAAAATGCAGAGGTAGGAATGATTTGCTTAACTAAGTTTCTCTTTTTTTAAAAAAAAAAGAGAGAGATGGGGTAGGCATTCTGTTTGAGGCCACCTTCCGCGTCTTATCTGTAAAAGGCAGACCTGGGAAGCCTCAGCCATCTTGGTTTGAGATCTGACAGCTCCAGCAGGATTGCCTACAGCCTGTTCAGGCTCTGTTGGAAATAGGTAACTACCTGTTTACTACATTTTTATTGGGAGGTACTCATTAATGAGCCTTAACTAATGAGCTAAACAGCTGTACTAACTGCTTAATGACTGAAACTATTCTAGGGATATTGCTGAAGAACTCCAGGTGCCATCTGCTCACTGCAATTTCCAGGCAGACAGTAAATGATAATGTCTGTCATGATAATGTCTGTCTGATCACAAAGTGCGCAAAAAAGCCGAAGTATTTTTTTTTTAAAGCAAATAAACCCACAAACCATTTTGAACCAGCGCTCTTTGTGCAACAAATAAACAAAATGTCAGCTCTAACTAACGATGGGGACTCATGCAAGGATTTTCCAAACTCTGAAAGTATATATACAGTATGTAGAGATTTGTTTAAGGCACATATACAGAGCTTTTGTAGATAGACAAAACTGTTGTGTGCCAACTCTGTGAACATCTCACATTTGGGAACACTGCTACTGGTCCCAATTTTGCTTTCCCTCCTAGAACTTTTTCCCGCAGTGATGATTCCCAGAATGAGACGTTCCTGTCTGATACAGCAACTGCGAAGTCTTTTACATTATCCCCAATGCTCCCTCCATGCGTAGGAAGATCACAGCTAATGGTCAATCTTCAAATCTTAGGGTGGAATGAGGGTTGCTGAAAGACAAACTGTAAAGCAGGAAAGAGATCACTGGGTAAGAAGATAGCACAAATG
This sequence comes from Ophiophagus hannah, assembly GCA_000516915.1. Taxonomy (NCBI): domain Eukaryota; kingdom Metazoa; phylum Chordata; class Lepidosauria; order Squamata; family Elapidae; genus Ophiophagus; species Ophiophagus hannah. Next base: position 73,588 of record AZIM01002215.1, read on the forward strand.
CAATAAATACTTTTCTAAGTTCCTCTCATTGTTTCACATCGGGTTATCATCTGTATTATTTTCATCAGGTTAATGTTTATGCATCTGTGATCAATATTTAACTCCTTCATTAGGTCGGTAATACTTTGAAATAAGGCCGCTTCTATGAGAAGAGCTCATCCAGAAATCTCTCTCTGCAGCACAAAGCAGAACACCAGATGCAGCAGAGAAAGCTCTTTTTAATTCTACAGCGAAGCTTCTGATCTTCCCAATGGAGGGAGGACAGTGGAACCTCTTAAGGACTTATATTTCATTATGCTGGTTCCCTCTGAGGAAAAGAAGCATCCTTAACAGTCCTGCATTGTATTCACACCTGCACAGCTATAAATTACACGAACAGCCTTCAGGCTCAGCATGTTTATTGATCTAAGATCAAATGAAGACTTACAGACTCAATTCTCATCAACAGCCCATCTCCTAAAAATTTATCAGTGATACAGAGTGCTTTCTTCTCAGCCAGAGTTAAACACTGGGGTGTCCTCCAGATGTTTTTCAAGTAAAACCATCCTTTGCCACCAGCTACACTGGCTGGGATTGACATCTGGATTTGCCTATTAGTGCAAAGTCAAACCTAAATGTGAACTAGTGTTAAATATTTTTGTCTAGACATTTCATATACATTCCCTTTTAATGTCCATCTATTTAATTCCTATCTGGTAACACAAACAAATCCTACATCCGTCTCCTAGCAAATAAGACCCACTAAGTTTATTATAGATGATCATAACAAATATCCAAATGGTTGCAGCAAATCAGTAGGAAAGGCTTCAACAAATACCCTAAATCATAAAATTTAGAGGAACTATACCACTAAGAAAGATTTCTAATGAAACACATTGGCTATTATGTTTTTATTGCATCTGTACTAATTGTTGGATTAGGATTAGAGGGACCCAAGTTGAAATCGATCTTCGTGTCACTCCCTTCAGCCCAAGAACCAGCATGATGGTGTGGTTCAAATATTGGACTAGAAACTAGGAGGCTGCAAGTTCTAGTTCCCTGCTGCACCGTGCGCACTCAATAAGGGATCAGAGCTGCTGCTGTGTAGATAAAAGAGAAAGCCATACTAAACTTGCCTTGAGCACTTAAAAAAAAAGGCGGGGATACAAAATCAACAAATACAGGTAGTCCACAACTTACAACTGTAATGGAGTCTGCCCATTATGATCACAAGTTGTTAACAGTCATAAAAATGAGTCACCCATGTGACCAACTCGATTTTACGACCTTTTTTGCATTGGTTATAAAGTGAATGTCACAGTTGTAAAGTAAACCCATTGTTTGCTGTGGGCCATTTTAACCAAACGTAGGAAATAAATGCCGGTTTTCAGCAAAAAAAAAAAAATGGTAAAACCCAGTCATGTGACAACAGGATGCTGCAAATTGCCATATATCCAGCCTTGTTGTTGAGCACCCAACATGTACTCACACTGGATGCTCAGAGGGTAGGGAGGGAAGAGAGACCACAGGGGGAGGAAGCTGTTGGAACTTTGTAACCAGGCTGTAAATATTCCGGGAAAGTCTATCGTAACTTCAAATGGTCACTAAATGATCAGTGATAAATTGAGAACTACTTGTATTCCACTATGTCGAAGTACATTTTTCATTTTTATCTTCACAAAAACTGGGTCTATGAACCTTATCTAGCAGAGTAACTGAAAATTTGGTATTTTTATTTATTAAACAAGGGGCCTGAGCCTTTCTATTCTGATCTCTCAGCTTTGTGATTTTTCTTAAGCTAAAGCTCTGTATGCTTCACTGTTATTTTAGTTTCCCTGCATTTCCTTATTACTTGCCATTTCAGTCTTTCAGTTAGCTATTTCTCCTGGCAAGTACAACTTGAACTTTGAAGCATGCCAGAACCACACAAGCTTTTACTTTATTTTATTGTCATTGCACCTCATACAACGAAATCAAACACTATCTTCAGTGTACATCATGACCATGACCATGAAAATAAACACACACACACACCCTTCACCCTTCACACATTGAACCAGAAACCCCCGACACCACACCAACACTGCACTATACAGCAGAATTCCAAAGAGCTACTGCCCTGGGATAGAAGCTGTTTTTCAGCCACAATCAAGTACTATATGATAGCCACACAATAGATTGAAGAACTAATAGACCTTTATATATTTTAAAAGAACATATTACTTATTTACAGAAAAGTTTTTTTTTAATGAGCATTTTTACGAACAGTACTTAATAGGGGACACAGGGATCTAATTCAGTGTTTGCATTCTTGATTCAAGCTGTCTTGAGATTGACTGAATTGGAAAGGAATTAAGAACTGGGGTATTCCTCCCCACCCCTCCTCTTGGCACAGAAGACATAGTCTAGGTGTTCCTAATTGTGTGCTAGGAAACAGGCTTAAGGAACCAGCTGGCCTCTTCTATGGTTGGATGCAGGGAAAGAGGCTGTCTCTAAATCTTGCTGCTTTTCCTCATTCATAACCTGAATTGCAGATTAAAGAAAGATCTGCAAACTCTGTTATTATTCAAATGGTGACTCCAACCTCTTTGCCTGTTTTGCCCGCAAGACTAAAGCTTAATTTAGTCTACAGCTGTTTCCCAAATACCACAAACAAAACTGATCACAGCATGAAGGACAAGACCAGAAGCCATAAAAAATGAACTATTTAGGCAGTGCCTTCCTTATTCATCAGAATTTGAGAATGCCAATGCATGTCCTAACCTGGAAGAGAAAAAAACAGAAGATGATGAACTATGGCCTGAGATTAAAAACAACAGCATCTGGGCATAATGTGTGTTACGGTGTATGACACTGAATCCTATCTATACAAAAATAAATACTGTATCCAGGCAAGTAAGAAATCAAAACTAACGTTTTATGCTTTTATCCAAACTATCCCACTAACAAGACCATCTAAATAGATCATTCCTTCCTGCCTGGTGAGAGAGAGTTGGCTCTCTCTTTGCTGTTGATCAGATGAGCTGTGAAGATCTTCACCCAGTCCTTTAGCGAAGGAGAGAGACCACTTGCTTCCTCATGCTTGCCATCTTTTATCTTTTATTGATTTTATTGGTAATTTCTAATGTCTGATTGTTGTGAGTCATATAGTTTTTCAGTTCATGTAGCATACAAGTTTAATGAAGTATTATTGTTAAACAAATGAGCTATAATTCAATTATTAATCTAGTGCCAATTATTTCAGAGAATTTACTTTAGGCAGGGCTCAATCTGGATCCAACCTCATATGTGGAGATGAAACAAATCTATTTAATATCTGACGTTTATATAATATAATGAGATAAGAGCATTTAAACTTTTTCAGGTTTTTCATAATCCTTTCTTGAGCATCTTGTAAGAAGCCAAATGACATGGAACTGACACGGAGCACGGGGTTGGACTAGAAGACCTCCATAGTCCCTTCCAACTCTGTTATTCTGTATTCTGTATCCCTTTCCCATGCAAAGATTGCTACTGATCCCCATATAACAGCAAGATATTTTAGGAGTTGTTGTCTGACATATCTGGCAGTTGCAATTTATGGACAGCTGGATTAAATGTTACAAAATGCTGGAAAGACAAAACAGTCGTTACGTGTAGGATTTCCTACAGGAAGCACATTTCATATTAAATCCTAATCAGAAGCATTTTGAAGGACTGAACCCATTTCAACTTGTTAAAAGATAACATCTACTCTGAGGTCTTGGAAACAAGAGAGAAGTAGTGTCTTGTCTCCAGGCTTCTTTCTGAATGTTGAACTTCCCCGTCTACCTGGATGACCTGGTCTTCATCAAAATCATCAAAATACACTGGATGCTGCCACCTTGTTTCTGATAATGCAGCCATTACAAATATCCATAGAATACAGTATGGTTAAAAAAAAAGTCAAGGTGGCCATGGCCAATGCACACAAAAACTAGGCAGAGCTTTGACTACATTCAGATGGCACCATCTTGATTTATTTTTTTTACACATAACCTACAGACACGTTTCTCTACATGCTATAGAGAGAGAAGGGAAAAAGCATTTTCAAAAGATCTCCAGGAATCAATCACAGAAAACTATGACAACCAATGGCACATGCCAATTTTGTTACTGGTTTTTAACTCTAGAACAAACTTGCCAGCTACTACAATATTCTAGAATACACAGTACAGCAGATGGGGCATTTCATAAAGAATTCCAGGCCACAAAAAGAGGTACACAATTGTATCCTTTAAGTTCTAGGGTATTCCCTGAAATTCAGTGCAATCAGGTCCCTAACCATTCAAGTTCCTTCCAAACTTTCTTTCTGACAATAAGAAAGCAAAAGAACAAAGTTCAAAACTTAGAAATATCTTCAACTGACATGTCTGTGCAGTTCATACTTTACAGGGAAGTGTCATATTTACAAAACTAACTGTAAAACCAGAATTCCTCAATTCACTGGTGTCATAAAAGATTTAGGCAGCCAGAACACCTGTCTCTCTTACCAAAGAATCCTAAGTACCTTGGAGGTCTTATAATTCACTACAAGCTCACTAAGACCTACTGTTTGAACAAACAGGAGAACAATCTAGAAGTCAGGATGCAATTCATCCCAATGCAGGTGAACTGACATCAGAACAGGTGCTGCACTTAACCTTAAGTTACACTTCTCTGGGGTACACCGGGTGAAAAAGTAGTTTTCCTGGCCCCTCCTGCAAGCACCAAGACAAGGTCAATGTTAACACTAACTGAGCCTTAGATTGCAACTTTTAGGGGGGAGGGGATCATTTAGAAGCCTAAGAAAAAACTTGAGTGTTCAAATAGTGACTGCCATTACATTTCTGACAATTCATAAAAGGGCTTGCACGGTGTGTTTACCAAGCAGCGAACTGGTGAGGTGGCCTTCCCTCATCCTTCTAGCCTTCTGAGATGCTGTCTACCAACCCCACTTTCCCACTGTCCATTCTTGGGGGACAGGCCACTGTTCCAAACAATACACTAAAGCACAACTTGGTTTTATTTCCTAAGGACATTTTGAGGCCCACTAGAGGCATTTTCCAAATAGAGATATGAGCGCTGGTGTTTTATGGAAAATTGCTTTAAATGTCTGTCTGCTTTAATTGGAAAACCCAACAACTATATTAAAGTCTGGGAAGGCAGGCAATCTGGTGGACACAAGGGAGCTCGCCCTCTGCAAACACACAGATATTCACATTGATTTCCTCAGTAACTAGCTTCAACGTCACTTTTGCTTCCTTTACCTTAGTTCAGCCAGAAAGTGAAACATTTCCCGATTCCAGAAATCCCCCCTGTGGTTTTTGTATTCATGGTTTTAGAATGAAAAAAAAATCAGGAGGAATCTGGTTAACACCTTTTCTGACTAACAGATTTGACTAAAAGGCGCTAAGCTTTTGTAATAAGCCTTTTAATAAAATGTGTTAGAAAAAAGGCTTCCAGACTCCTCCTGGTTTTTGGTCACTGTAAGATTTCCTACAATGGCAATGAAAGGAAACCCAAAGTAGTCTGCAGATAAAAGTTGTCAGCACACTAATGTAACTGGTAGTACTGGACACTTTTCTAAGACAATAAACAGATACAAAATAATTCCACATCAGAATCTAGAATTTAGAAATAACTGGCCTGCTTCACACCAAGTTAAAAATCTGTTTGTAAGCCTTATTTTTCTTTCTAGTTTGATTACCCATGATATAATTCAAAAGAAAAGTAAATTAAGTTGTGCTATGTGCTAATCAGGTTCTTGCCAATACTTACAAGCAGCACCATCTCACCTGAACTTACAATAAAAACGCTGCCCATTTTGTGACTGCGAACCCTGAAAGTAAACCCAATGAAACAAAAGACATTATTCTCCTGCTTAACCAAACTCAGGATTCCATGTGATCAGGTAGTGAGTGTCCTTTTTAAGCAAAACATGGTATCTTGCCCCACAGAATGTCTTCACTTCTTTCAAAAAATTGAGGACAGATTGGGGGGAAGAGAAAACCTCCACCTCATGAGTTAAGCATGCCTTCCTTCCCATTCTTACACTCAGTCAAAAAAGGATCAATTACAATCTTTTTATGGAGTTTTCAAATGTTGGTATTATTATTAAAAGTACCATCTTACTGACTTCACCCCACCCAACTGTATTGAAGTTATTCAAATATTTGAAAAAAAAAAGCCCAACAAAGAAAGATAGCACAAAGATCAATTTCAGCTTTCTCCGGTAAAACCTATCAAGCTTGGCTGGTTTGTGCTCTTAATCTAGAGCTCATTCTTTGCTTGCCCATTTCACAAATTGCCATACTTTGCATCCTTACGGATGGAACACTATAAGAATAAAAATGTTAAGTAATTTCTATTCAGAAGAACTGGGAAAGGCTGAAACTTAGCCGCAGCAATCATTTCTTAGAGCATCACAAAACATCCAAATAATAGTTCAGCCAGAAAGTGAAACGTTTCCCATTCCAAAAATCAACTGAATTCCAGAATTCAGTTTAATCTGTGTAGCATATATTTGTTCATGTTCCTTTAGAAATTACTTCTAATAAAATCAGTGGTTTAAAATGCCTAAATTCAATTGTCTATTCGGCTAATCAAAGTTAAAAATCAACCTAAGTCAGTAAGAATAAATGAGTGGATGATACAACACTAAAAACTGGAAAAGCTGATAACCCCCAAATAAGCTTTATAAAATCCTACTTCTTCTTCTTCTTCTTTAGCAGTGGGATAATGGACCCTTTTTAAAAAAAAATTCATCAGGGAGGTAGGAACCAATCTTCCATCCTTACTGCTGCTTGAATGAACTTCCAAAAGTTCTGATGAAAATCCACAAGTGTTTCTGGGCCAAGCTGCAGCTACCTGACTTTGTCAGCACCAGTTCTTTGGGGACAAACAAGCACAACCAAAGAGGAAACAACTCCAACATTTAGGGAAGCATCTTTCCCTGGACCCCTGAAGACCACCTCCCCCAGCCTAGGCCAAAACCTCACGGGTGCGATGCTGGGTCTACCTTTGCAGGGCTAGATACGTCCAAGGGAGGCTCTGGGCAGCACAGGAAGTGTGTATGGGCGGGGGGGGGGGGGGGGACCCCTAAACA
>AZIM01002216.1:96161-126582 GCA_000516915.1 Ophiophagus hannah
GGAGAAAATCACAAAATACAAAGACCTGAAGATGGAAGTAGGATGCCTATGACAAAAGAAAGCATAGATAATACCAATCATAATAGGCACCTTTGGATGCCATCCCAAAACATCTGGAGCACCTCATGAACACCATTGATAATATCACCATCAGTCAATTGCAAAAGGCAGCTTTACTAGGAACAGCTTATATCTTGCAATGATACCTTTAGCACCGTCAAAGAACAACATCTGCCTTTCCCAGGTCCTTGGAAAGGACTTGATAAAAAGATAAGAATGCCAAATCTAAACATCTGGGTGATTGTGTGACAGACCATATTTTTAAGTCCTTAACCTTGTTTGAAACTTCTTTCATTAAAGATTGAAGATAACTCATGCAGTGTAGTAAAACTTGCTTTCATGAAAGTACCTAATATTCAAAAAGTGGTTAACAAGCAATTTCTACTTTTTGAAGCTATTGAACCATAGTTTGGGCTAGGCTGCTTTATTATTTGCCTCCCATCTTACTAGCCAAAGCAAGTCTGAGTAGCAACTGTCTGGAGCACTTGTGGAGAACCCTAGTCCTCCTTGTCCAGAGAGGAATAACACAGCCTGTCCATTCACTGGCTCTTTATTCCACTACAAGTGTCAGATCCACTCTCACAGAACTATCTTTAGCTTGCCATTTCTTCCTCAGAAGTGATGAACTTTATGCTAAGAGCTTCTCAATAGTAATGGCAGTGGAACAGAATTTAGTCTTAGGCATTGAATTTGACTAACTTAACAGCTGCCTGACATAGGACTTAAAAAATATTGGTCAGGTATGTAAACAGGCCACTATTACAATAATAGGGATCTCTCTAAGCATCAGAATAAAAAACATCTTATTTCAGTTTTGCTTTTCAACATTTTGGCTATTGAAAAATCAGAAAACAATATAATATTGACCATTTGTCAGGCTGGAATGGTGAAGAACAAGTATGGCTAAACTAACCTCTATTGGGAAGAGGGAAGAAGTTCCTTAATAGAATATGAGAATGCCATAAATAAAAATTAACATGACTTTAGCAAGGTATTTGATAAATTCATTCCATTAGGCTTGACATTCTGATTACCAAATTATTAATTGTGGACTGGCTGACAAATAGATACATACCTGGCTCAAAAATTATATTCAAAAAGTGCTCTTTTATAATCCATTAAACTGCAAAGAAATATTGGCCTGAGGTATTGTGCCCTTCAGGTGTTGTTTTTGTAATGCTCTCGGTCATTTTGAAGAAGCAGAAGAAATGCTGATCAGATTTTCAAATCAGGCAAAATTGAGAAGAATAGCTAATGTTCTAGAACACAGAAATCAAAATCAAAATGTGGTGATCCATTAGCGAAATAGGCTAAGAATACTTAAATAAAATGTTTATAGTGCTAAGTACAAAATTTTTCTTGAGAAATTAAAATCAAATGCATATGCATAAAATTGGCTTGGAATTCATACTTTGGAAAAAAAAATCTCAGAATTGTTGATTACCTTTTCCTTTTGTTAATTCAATTTGCAATGTGGCAGAAAGGCAAATGCAATTTTAGAGGCGTCAGCTGAGATGTGTATCAGCTGTATTGAAAATACAGTTTTCAAATCATGGGAAGTAATATACCTTGCATTGACTAACTGGTCAGGGCCCTGTTAGAATACTGTATCCAGTGCACCACTTAAGAAATATTAAGAGAAATTGGAACATGTTCAGAGAAGAGCAAAAGTATTAGAAGACCAGAAATGATGTCTTGTGAAGAGAGCTTGAAAATGTTAGACATATTTAGCCTTTGTGATAGCAGTACCTGAAAGGATATCACACAAAAAAAGATCAGAACCTGTTCTTTGTTGCTCCAAAGTGCAAAAATGATAACAATGGATTTTAATTATAGGAAGTCAAATTCCAGTCGATGTCAGAAAAACATCTTAAGACAAAAAGAGTAGTTTGAAATAAAACCAGTTATCCGGTTGATAGTGGGATTTCCTTCTCTGAATGTGAAAAGTTTTTGGGAGTAAATAAAATAAATGTGTTCAGCAAAAAAATAGAAAACATTTTAAAGGATGTTTTGGATTTTTGCACTAAGTAAAAAGAGTTTGTTTTAGTGGAAGGGGTCATTTACCTAAATGGTCCCTTCCAACTCTGTACTGTTATGAGGTTTGGTATCAATTAAACCTTTACCATGCCTAACAATGAGTTAGCAATCACTAATATTTTAATATAAAAACATTTTAAATTATAAAAATACATCTAAAAAGTACCATCTTAGAAAGTACATATCATTTCTATTGTTGTACAGCATGTCTGTCTGATGGATTGAAATTCATCAATAAAGCTGCTTTTTTTCTTTAGAATTATTTTATACAAATAAAATGAGATTTAATTTTTCAATAAGTAATTTGATTTATTAAAATTCATTTAATTAAACAAGTTATTTAATAAATAATAGAAATGCTATCGAAGTTTTGATTTATCTAGACAAAATTGGAGTGTTTTGTAATGGATTGTGAAAGGGAAATGTGGAAGTGGAAAGAATATTTCTTAGGATAAGTGTTTCACTTGCTGCTCTGGCTCTCAGCAATACTTTTCTCAGCAGTATTGGTTCAGAATTTGATTGTTGTCATTAAAATCATACATGATGGACATGGCAAGACATAGAACTGTCTTGTTGTTTTTCTTCCATTCAATCATGTCCAATTCTCAACATGGACAAATCCCTGCATTTCTCTTGAGATGTGATTTGACATTGTATTTTTCCTAGGGATGAGAGAAAGTGAGTAGCCCAAGGTCAACTAGCTGGCTTTGTGCCTAAACCAGGAGTAGAACCTAGGGGTCTCCTAGGGTTTCTAACCTGATGCCTGCACCACTACACTAAACCGAATCATATATTTCCTGATCCAATGGCCAAAGCGACATTGATGGATTTTCTTCCTTAGGCTGTCTAATTCATTTTTTATTGACAATCATATTTTAGGTGGGCAAAAACAATTTTGTATACACTGATTTTAAATAATCATTGAGTCCCTAAGTTACCATTCTTTTGCTAGATACACTGTCTCAATAAATGGGAGAATTTTTATGTTTTTTGTTTCTGGTTAATAATATTACATATTAATATGAATAAGAAGAAAGTTTGATATTAATGTTGGTGTCACGACTCCAAGATGACTTGGTAGTTGTTATATTGTTGTGATAAATTCAGCTAACAAATTGTTTGGAAATACAATTGAGTATGATTTTTTTTATTCTAAAAATTTCATACATGAAGCCTATTTTTAAAAAATATGATCCTTGTAGTAGAGGAGTGTTAAGATGACGATATGTGTCCTCTAGTTCTGATATATAATTTATGGGACTATATTAAAGATAATAGGATTTTTTTTTGAGACAATCCAGTAAATGGCATCCTGCATCCCTCACTTGAGACCACTTGTGTAGTCTCATAAATGCATTTTTATATCCTCCAATCAACCAAATTTAGGAACAGTCTCAAATGTGAAACTTTGAATATCTCTGACTTACTACTTTAAAATACTGGGTGTGTATTTTTCTCTTTTTGGAAATATATTTTTGCCTAGTATTATCATATTTTACATTTCACATAGGTATAAAGTGTGCAGTCTAGGGACTGCATGGAGCCACAAACCTTCCCCATGAATGTGTGAAAAGGCTTAGCTTTTTCTTTTCTTTTCCTTTTTTAAACACTTTGTGGAGGGCTATGAGATGGAAGGAAGCTTGCATAGGAGAGGCTGCAAAATATGAAGCCTTCCTGTAAGTTTACATATAGGAAAAACTACAACTGTAATAGATTGAAAAAGTACAGGGAGTTTTGCCCCCTTATCTTCCTGGCCACCATCACTACTACTACTACTACTACTGAAGCACTTCCAGGTTGAAAGGATTAACCAGTGACATCACCATTGGCAGGGGATGCCCAGTTGGGGTTTCCTTTCATGTCCCTATTAAGCTGCCCACCAATGTACCCATCTCTCTACTCACAGTTGCCTGCTTTTGAACTGCTGGGTCAGCAGAAGCTGGAGCAAGTGATGGGAGTTCATGGAACTCCTGCAGTATCAACTGGGTCTCGAATATGAGGCTGCCAATCGTTAGCCCAAGATTCTAACCACAAAAGCCACTGCCCTCCATAGTGTTTCAAACAGTAGCCAAGCTTCTGGAATATAGAACTTCTTTCCTGTTCTGTATATTCACAACTGTTTTAGGAAAAAAAAATATTTTTCTGCTTCGAGCTCTTCACAAATAGCAGATACCCTACAAGTGGCAAGTTAAGAACATACTATGTAAAAAAAGGTGGAAAGTAAAAGCAGTTTACAGAAAAAAGGGGAAATTGTACAGTATTTAAAGGAATAGGGTCTCACATAAAAGCAGAAACCATATGTTAATTGAACACAAGCTACCATGAATAAATACAGTTATAAAAATTATTTGGACCATATGCTTAATTAAGTGTTAGAGAAGCATTAAATCTTTACCTTAAAAAAATTGAGCACTGTCTTTGACTCCATGAAGCCTCAGATAGAAACCTTTATCAGTTCTGTCCATCTCAGATCCACCCAAAATGAATTTGTGACATTTCAGGTTTTAAGGCATTAACACTACAACCTCCTACTTAAGTTAGTTTCTGGCCACTCTCACTTTTGGAGTGAAANAAAACCAGTGCCACTCTGGAATTGATGGGTTATGTAGTCTGAAAGGCTGTAGTATTTAGAATTAAATTTTATGTATTTTGCTGAGAAATAAATTCTATTTTGCACAGTAGAACTTACTTTCCACTGTTTATAATTGTCAGCTAAAACTAATTCTAGGTGATTTTGATTGATTGATTGATTTTGATTGATAGTCAGAACCCCCCCGCCCCCCAAATACAATATCTTGTCTCTGAGGCAAAATGTAGAATTCAAAAAGTATGTGGGTTGTGTAAGACATAGGGTTTTTTTTATTAAAGAACATAATGTTTTGAAAAAGCATATATGTAAGAAAGATGCAGATAGTGTTCATTTAGCTTCTGTGTTTCAGATAGTGATAATTCAGGTTTTGATGGTGATGAAAAAGTAACTTTGTGATCAATGCCCCCATTTACAACCTTCACAGCATCTCTCTCTCAGTCATATGTTCCCCATTACAGTCCGTAAGCTTTGTCCTGTGCCTGACCCTTTCTTTTTCTTTCCCCAATTACAGAAATTGCCTAAACAAGCTACCTCTTCTAGGCTGCTTTAATCTGGTTCCAAAACCTGCTAACCAAAAGTTAACAAGCTCAGCTCTTTGACCTAAATTAGTTGATTAGACTTCTATTGCTGCCTCTCCTGCTACAGAATAGGGACAAATTTCACACTGAAGATTTTTTGATTTCTAAACAATCTATGCTAGTCCATTCCTCTCAATATGTTGTCCTCAATAAGCAATAATTATTATAAACAAAACACTTTATAACAAATTCTGATAAAGGAATTCTTGAATATTGGAAAATTATTAAGAGCGCAATGAAAAGCATAACATTTTGGAAAGAACTTGATGAAAAACAAAAGGAAGACGTAGTGAGAGCAATAAAAATGATTCAGCTGCAACTCAAAAGTATAAAGAACTAGAAAAGATTAACTGCATGGTTTTTGGCTAAAATCTTGATAAGCCTACACTCCAAGCCAGCAACGCAACTGAATAACCTGTAAACAACAATAAAATGAAAAATGAAAGAATATTTCTAGTATCAAAAGGCAAGGGGAAGCAAAAGAGGACTCTAGAGCACAGGTGTCAAACTCAATCGCGTCACATGACATATCACAATGGGTTTTTGCCTTTGTGGAGCCAGGGTGGGTGTGGCCTGTGTGTGACGCATCTGGCCTGTGGGCTGCCATTTGACAGGCCTGCTCTAGGGCTAGGCCTATAACTTGCTGGCTCACAACACTAAAAGTGTTAAGTGGGATGAAAAATCTACACGAGTTTATTTGAAACAATAGAACAAAAGAGGCTTCAAAAATTCATATAGCACAAAATACTAGATACTAATTGATAAAATGATCCTTAAAATTGCCAAAAAAAGAGAGACTTGTATAGATTTTTTAAAAAGCATTGAAATCACTGCTCCTAGACATTGTAGGAAGAAAGTGGTGTTAACATATGGTAGCCAAAAACCAGGAGTCTGGTAGCAAACTTTCTGACTAATAAATTTATTAAAAGGCATAAGCTTTTGTAAGCTGCAGCTCACTTTATCAGATGCATAGAGTGAAATACAGGAGTAAAATTTGGCCTGAAGAGATGTGCTAGTTTGGCACTTAATGAAGATAAGAATAGAAGATGGATTACAGCTAATGAATGAAAATTCCATTAGACCCATGGAACTTTAAGGATATCAGTACTATTAATGAACACTTCTGATTTACTACTGCATGACTGAGATTTAAAAAGTCTGCTAGTTCGCATTATACCAAAATGAATCCATTTGCTAAACTTAATATTTAGTTCTAATACTTTTCGAAATAAATAATGCCCACTAATACAGCATTTTATTTTATTCGGCTATTAGCATGCTGTCTCATAAATTCTCTTGACTTATGATCAACAAAAATTAATTGATTAAAAATGGAATAATATAAATTAAATAACATGAAATATGGTCGAACAAAACTTGCAAGGTCTCTAAACCACAGGCTGCATTAATAGGTTTTAATTCCTGATTGAACAGAAAGTTCATCCTGATGAGGCAGTATCTAGCTTCTCCTTTTTAGGGGGAAAAAGTGGTTAATTAGCATCTTTGGAGGACCTTGGATGAAGCAGATTATCTGGATTCTTTTCAGTTAGATTCATATTTGAATATGGTATGGAAATGGCGTTGGTCACACTTTTGGATGGTTGCTGATGTGGGCAGAATAGTAACGGTGTGTCATCCTTGCATTACTTGACCTCTTGGTGGCTTTCAATGCCATCAACCATATTAACCTTGTAGACTGACTTGGAGGATTGGGGTGGGTAGTATTGGTATGATATTGTACTGGTTCACCTTTCTACAGGTCAGTTCCAGTCAGTGATGATTGGGGAAAAGAGATTTCACCTTCAGCTTCTACTATGTGAAGTATCGCAGGGGTCATTACTCTTCCCTCTTTCATCTGCTTATCCTACTGGATCCAGCAGTGAGATGCTTGTTACAAATTACCTAAAGAGCTATATTTAATGGGTCTTAAGCAGTGGCCTTTTTTGCTGTGGAATCTTCTCCTGCTGAGATGAAGTTGGTTTTATTATTGTTGAGCTTCTAGAAGTCCCTCAAGAACTTGTTATGCTAACAGGTGAACTAGTGAAGTGGCTCTGCTACTTTTAACATCCCTTTGTTTATTTTTTTATTTTGGTTTCTATACTGTTTAATGTATTTATTAACTGTTTTAGCTCTCTTGTAAACCACCCAGTTACTGCTGGGAGATCAGTGGTTATATAAATGAGGGCCTTATGAAAAATCAAAAGGAATGGGACCAATCTAATTTCAGTGGAAGGATGTTCCGTAAGGTGGGCGCCACAGCAGTGAAGGCACATTTCCTGGGATTCACCAGATGTAAATCCCTAGCCGTTGATACTGGTAGCATACCTTCTCTGAAGATGTAATGGGGTAGACTGATATAACCGGGGAGAGACAGACCCTCAGATAGCATGATCCCATGCAATGAAGTGCTTTAAAAAGATTAAAACCAGCACCTTGAATTAGACTTGGAAACAAATTGGCAACAAATGCAGCTCATGGAGCAGACTCTTAAGAGGATCCCCAGATTGTTCACTGGATCTGTCTCACATGACTATGGGGGGGCAATTGCAATTTTGATGATGGGTCATAAATAGCTTTTGTAATGTCCGTCAAGCCTTTGAATGGTCAAACTATTGTAAGTTGAGAACTTTTACATTCCTATTGGATTGTGGTTTAGTTGCATAGATTTTATATGGTTCAATATATGTCTCTTTAAATGAAGGAATATTTTCAAATTAGTTACGAACAATTAAAAACAGTAAAGCATACTGTGGCATTGCACTGTAAAACAACATTTTTTGAAAACGGATGTTTGTATGATAGAAGTATATTTTATTAAAGCACCATAACTAGTATGTGTGGTGAAATTCTATGGTTTTAAATACTAAATTTTTGAATAGAAGTACATCTGCATACCAAGTTAGTTCCATAAATTTAAAGATTTCTTTTATTTACTTGAGTATTCAACGTCTCCAAATAAACAGATATAACATAAAGCATTGAGCAATTAAAAAAATAATATTCTGTTATTTTACATATCTTAGTCCTATGTAGCTGGCATTCAGTCCTCAAATAATAAGAAACCTCAGGCTATAAGCATTCTGAAGCAATGTATTGATAACTGAAATATTATTAGGTTCATCAGGGGAAACCCCATCATTTTCAATATTGCCCATTTAAGCAAAGCAAATACTTTACTTTTGGTATTATTTCTGAACAGTTCTGTATTTTGGTTGCATTAAATTACATTCTTATTTTAGCTCTCAGGCTATTTTATAAATAGAGAGTGTGAGTATGTATGTAAGATATTTATATGCACACACACACATATGTACGTACCCACATACAAACATAGATACCATAGACACATTAGCATAACTGAAGTGATCCTTTTTAAATTTCTTTTGTTTGTTTTAATATTTAATTCTTCATACAATTGTTTTGTAACCTGTTAACAAAAAGAGTCTTCTTGGTAGCTCACAGAAAAGGAAGGGGGGAAAAAATCTAATACAGAAGTATGCACAGCCTTTTGAAAATGGGTAGTGGACAGAATAATAAAATGAACTGGTATGTGAGGATTATTTCTATGCATTTGACATATACCCTATTCATATTTATTTAATATTTATATTTTTATATCATTTGTACATTCCCCACTAACAAAAAGTGTCCACTTGGTAGTTTATAGGAAAAGGGGGAAAAATAAGAACATTGAGGTATACATAATATTTTTACAAATGAATAGTGGACAAGATAATAAAATTAACTTGTGAGAGTTACTTCTGTGCATGCATTTATATCTCTATCATTTTTCAAATACTTTAGTATATATTTGTTTAATCAGAAAAAAATAAGAAATATTAACCTGCTGTTTGATTACTTTTTTCCAGAAATGTGGTACTGGGTTTTCCTATGGGCTCTCTTCTCTTCTCTCTTTGTCCACGGTGCTGCAGGAGTGTTAATGTTTGTCATGCTGCAAAGGCATAGGCAAGGGAGAGTAATCTCTGTCATTGTGGTCAGCATTGGATTTCTGGGTTCTGTAACTGGAGCTATGATAACCAGTAAGTCTTACCTGTTCAAATATAGTTGTGGTTCTTTTCGAAGATTATTATGAGCAATTGTAATAAATGTTCATGTATTGCTTCTGTTCATAGTTTTGGAATTTTATATTGGATTGCTATTCATTCTCTGAAAGGAAAAAATCACATCTAAGATTGTAGCTATTATATTATTATTATAATATCCTAGGCATAATTCTCTTCCAGTGCCATTATCTGGTAAACAACAACCACAGTTCTTATTCTCAAGATACATAATGGCTTTATATACATATTTTTGAATTTCTGATAATGTACTTAGATCATTTGCGTGCCAGGTCTGTTCCATAATCTGTCCTTTTATCCTACTACAGTTTTTTTTTAAAAACCTTTTAAAATTTTGAAGTTTAAAGTGGGTGTGCCCATTTCCATGAGTCAAACTGATAATAAAAATCTGGAACTTTAAAAAAAGGGGTTCTATATTGAAAAGGATTTTATTACCTTCTTATTGCCATTCTAGCTTTGGTGAAAATAGCAATAGCTATTTTTTTAACCTTCCCTTATAAAAGACATCTCGTGCAACTATGGCAATAAGGGATGGAAAAGTAAAGCACTGAAAGATCTACTGTGATATACTGGAATTCTGGATAAATAATAATAACATAACCTTCACATTGTATAGTAAGTTTTCAGTTGCCAGCAGAACAAATTTGCATGAATTGCTGGTCCACATTAATGCAATATTGCAGTGGAGCTTAGTAAATAGCAACTAAAACTTGGCATTTTATATGTTAATGCATGTTTCTTATTGCATTTAAGATAATGAAGATTCTAAAGAACCATTTAATAACTTGACAATGAGACTTTATCCAATAAACATATTGTCTATGTATCTGTTGCACTTACATTCTATTCAAGATTTTGTTACAATCTAAAGTACTTTAGGAGATAGCTACTGAAATAGTTATACTTAATAAGAATAGCTTCTCAAAAGAAAAAATGTTATCTGACCCTTTATAGAATAGGTGCACTATTTTGCTTATAGCAAATTAAGATTAGCTTATCTCAATTCACACATTGTTTTATATATATAAATGTCAAAGGGATTGTGTGTGTGTGTGTGTGTATATGTATGTGTATGTGTATGTATATGTATGCATGTATATGTATGTATGCATGTATGTCCCTCTGACCCAAAAAACCAAAAAGTACAATTGCTTACTGAATGTGGAAGGTACTGTACAGTGGTTCTCTCAAGTTAGACACTTGTATGTGAGCCAGCTGTATCATTAGCTTCTTTCCATGACTTCCAGATTCCTAAATGATTTACTAATGACGTATGAAAAGTAGCATTGCTTGGAGTTGTCAAGCTAGTGCTTACTGATTCCAGGAGATGTGCAATCACCCCTCATAAAACAATTGGGATCTCATGAGTTTTTTACAATTATTTTTGGCGGAAAGCAATGCTTGGACCCATGTATGAGATGCATGAGTTTTTTGTGTGTGTACCTGTGTGGTAGATTTATATTCCCTATAGAAATTTTCATAAATTTTTTAGGAGCAACAATCTATGTAATGCCTTTGTAACCATTTTGTACAGTATAACTTGCTGTATAGATATTGGCTTTATTAACTGTAGATGATAGAGTTCTTTCATTATGATTTAGTTATGATTTATTCAGTATTGTGTTTTCCCCTATGCACAGATTTTGATACATTCTTTGAGATAGCCACAGAAATGTAAAAAATACTTTATAACGTAACTCTGAACAAGCCATTAATGTGCTGTCTTTTTGCTTTTGGGATTTTTGTCTGTGATATTTTGGTTTAATAAATTAAGCTATCAATTAGAATTGTACTTGATAAGAAGTCAGTTCTGTCTTCTTTGCAGTACAAAAGAATGATGCATTTAGTTTGTTATAACTAGGAGCCATTTCATTAACCAAGATTTGTCCTTATTATTTTTATATTTGACTTGTATGGTTCTCTTACAAAAATTAGAGTGATAAAAATGAAGTGTCCTTATCTGCCACATTTGATTTAATTAAATAATTATGTACACACACACACACACACACACAGTAGCTTCTTTAATATAAAGACTATCAGATCTACAATACTTACGAGGACCCACATATTGTGATTAGTGCTACTGCCAGCTGTTGTTTTAAATAGGAAGCAATAACTGCTTTAAAAAGTATCCAGTACATAACAGGATTTTATTTACATATAGTAAACTTTCTATGTTTTCAAAACCTTCATATCAAAAAAGAAGCTCAAATCAGAACAAACATCTTACAGAAAAGGTTAATGTAAGTTAGAGTGAGAAAGATGGAAGATTAAACTTATGCTAATGATAGAATAATTTATGAAAGTTTTCTGTAAGGAAAATTATATTAAACATCAAACTATTTTTCAGATAATTAAACAATAACTATATTAGAATGAGCCCTATTTCTTTTAGAAAAAAAATCAATAAAATATTCACTTATCTGTGGGGGAAAAATCAGTTTATTTCAAATAGAATACAGCTAATTCTCAACTTACAACTACACTTGGTACCGGAATTTTGGTTGCTTAGAAATGCAGTTGTTAAATAAGTCATTGTGTCACTTAACCTGATGTTATGAACATTTTTATAACAATCATTAAGCGAATCACATGATTGTTAAATAAGTCGTGTGATTGTTAAGCACATCTAGCTTTCCCAGTTGACGTTACTTGTCAGAAACTGAGAAAGTTGCAGATTGCAATCATGTGACTGCAGGAGGCTACAACTGGTTGTAAATGTGAGCTGGTTGCCAAGTACCCAAATTGGATCACAAGACCATGGGGTGGTGCATCAATTGTAATTTTGGGAACAGGGTATAAATCATTTTTTCTGAGGCTGTTGCAAATTTGAACCATTATTAAATGAACTGTCATAAATCAAGGACTATTTTTAGTATGGTTACCAGCTTTGAACCAATCCAGTATATTAAACTATGGTCTAAAGTTGCTTTTGTGATTCTTCCTTGATTTAAAGTTTATTTTCTGCTCAGTTGAAATAGGAAGCTGATTAAATTGAAATACTTCTCACTGTTCCAATTCATTGTAAAAGGAGAGTAGAGATTACTGCATGCCCTGTTGAACTAAGCATATGCATTAGCTGTAAGTGGAATAGCATTCAAGTGAAGAAGGTGGGTTACTTTGCCCCTGTTTTCTAGGCAGAATTCTTGATAAAGTTTAAACATTTGAAACAATTAGACAGTGGACCAATGTTCAAAGGAAATTGGTCTAGACCAGGGGTGTCAAACTCAAGGCCTGTGGGCTGGTTCCGGCCTGCGGGGTGCTTAAATCCGGCCTGCGGGGCCAGCCTGGAAATATGAAAGGACTGGCCCACGGTGCCTCCAGCAGCTAAAACAGGCCGCGTGCAGTCCCCCTGGGCCTCATTTTCACCCTCCATGGCCTCCTGAAGCACTCAGCTGGCCAAAATAGCCTGAAAAACAGCCCCCAAAATGGGCTAAAAATGGGCCAATAACGGCCGAAAAAATGGGCCANAAAAATGGGCCACTCCACCCCCACCCCCCACTGGCCCACAGAGGAGAACTACAATGTTGATCCAACCCTCAAAGAAATCCAGTTTGATACCCCTGGTCTAGACTGTATATAAATAAAGAATTCTTAGAACTTAGAAGTATCATTGCAGAATTGAGTTCTATTTTAGGATGTTTCATCAGCAGTCAACTTAACAATCAGAAATTAAACCTTTAGATTATTTTATCATCGGTCTTGCGTAGGCTTTTAATTATTAGTTCCTTACATGGGTTGGGAACTTTAAGTCTCACTAAATGGGGGAACTGAACACATATTTACATCTCTCCCCAAATGAATGGAAAAAAGTCTTTGATTTTTGTTGGATCATTCCTTAAATATCCTTAAATACAATGTAGAAGAGTGTCCATTTACATTTTAGTAAATTATAGAATTATACTGTACTTGCTGTCCAGTGTGATAAGAATTATAAAATCAGTTGTGTACAGAGGAAGGGAATATTACATATTGACTGTATGGTGGTTTTTGAATAAAAATCTTTGGTTCCAATTATAATTGTCTTCCTTGTCCCTTTCAGGTGCAGCAGTAGCTGGAATTTACAGAGTGGCTGGGAAAAGCATGGCTCCCATGGAAGCACTGGTGTTTGGAGTTGGGCAGACTGTACTGACAATAATTATTTCATTTTCAAGGATTCTTGCAACACTTTGAATCTTCTTGCTACACTTTGAATTTTTTACGAAAGTGCTGTGCATAAAAGGAAGCAGTCTGCAGTGAAGCTTCCCAGAAATGGCTTCAGTAGCTGATGGATTGGAATTACCAGGGAAATGCATGGTATGTGGACTGCAAACTAGAGGTTCTACCCATTTGGAAAATGCTTTCCTCTAGAGTCCAAAAATGACACCCTACTGCACTGTACCTAATGTGCCTCTGTCATAGGCAAGGTGTGATCCATTAAGGAGAAGCTTGAGATAAACCACCTTGTGAAGCTGCTAATCAGTCAAACAGTTGGTGTTGTGATCATTGTTTGTGATGGTATTGAAGAAAATACAGGGGCATTTCTGAAGAATGAATAAATGTGCCAAATGTGAAATTGATTTTAAAAAAAAATTTATAATGTGACCATTTAGGTGTGTAGTAATTGAATGCTGCAGACAGTTTTAAAAATTCAGGTACAGCAGCTAGATATTTGCTTATTATTAATTGAATCCCATTCAGTACAGAATATTAGCATGGCCGTGGGAACAAAACAATTGTGAACTGATGTTATATGTGAGCAGACTTAGTAGCTGAAGCAAAGCTCTAATAAGGATATGAATGCTATTGATTCAAAATGAGAGCATTTTATGAAGTGGTTTATTAAGATGCATTGTATTCACTAAAGCCAATTTCAGTTATTTATTTCTATACATTTCAGACCTTATAATTTATGGAATGCACTGTAGTCACATGACAGATTTTGAAAAGTTTTATGGGTCAAATAATACAAAATGAAATGTCTTTAATGAAACGATCCATTACAAAGCCAGTTTTAATGTTCTCTAAAATTAAGAATTAAGACCAGTGGAAACCATAGGTTTTGAAAAACTCATGTTTACCAGATTACTGTGACAGATACAAAGAAAAGCAAGGGGGAAAAAACTTTTTTGTATGTGATTCAGAACAAAATTATTCTGGTAAGCTGTTATAATTTTAAAAACAGGACAGTTTAATTTCCTTTTCAATTTCCTAATTTTTATCCTAAAAGTACTTTTCAAAAGGCATCTGGACTCCCCCCCCCAAGAAAGTCCAGTTGCCTTTTGAAAAGCACCTTCAGGAAATCCATGATCTGGACGATTGAGAATCTCCATAGAATTTTCCCAATTTTTAGACAGCTTGGGAGCAATTATATGTGACTTTTATCAGCTTAGCTTTGAATAGATACATTCTGTTTGTGTGCTTCAACAAAAGCAATAGTGGTGTGACTGCAGCTGTCTTTATTATAAAACATTATGAAATGAATACCAAGAACAGAAAGTACCTTAATGGGCCAATGTGAGTATTAGGAAGAAGTGATTAAATTGTACTTTGTCCTGACTCATAGATCTCCTATGCCATCATGCCTGCACTGCATGTGCTGGTGTTTGAAAAAAAACTTTCGGAAGAGAGTACAAGTGGCTGAAAAACACATAGTTTTACTATAGAAGCTTACATACTTTCATTGCCCAACTGGTTCATTACGCTCCTTCCTTAAAAAGTAGAATTTCTAGCTAGAAATTGGAACAAACAAGCCTGATATATTAACAGTGGAAGTCTGTGTATGTGTGTGTTTTCTTCCATTAAGGAAGTACTGTGTGAATTTAATCTTAAAACTAAGATTAAAATAGGTATTGTGCCTATATAAAAATCTTTTTAAAAAAGATAAAAAGACAGTCACATTGTCATAATAGAATCATACCCACAGCAATAATAATTAGACAGCACAATGCTTTGCTCCAGAGCTTTTCTAAATGTTGTGGTAAAAATCTCAATTTATATTCATATGTATCAATATATTAATTATCAAGGTTTATCTTTGCCTAAAAGAGTTTAAAAGAAATTTATTGTTTATCTTTTTGTCATTCTTATGATCGCAATGGTAGGCAGTTCCAGCAAGAATGAATCAATCTATATGGAACTACTGCATCATTTGACAGCAGACCTCTCCCGCAGTAGCCACAAATAAAAATTTTGTGCTCATCCTGCACTCTGAATCAAGGTCATAAGGCAGTGGAAATAGCATTAATACTGGGAATTTAATATATTTTGTTGCAGCTAATTTAACGTTAAATACCAAGGTACATTTATTTATGTATGTATGTATGTATATTTATTTATTTATTTATTTATTTATTTATTAAATAGACGGTAGTATAAAATGATTTTGGGGGCAGTAGTGCCTTGAGTGTATATTAGAACTCATTTTTTAGTTTCTCCATTTTTCTGCTGTTCTGTGTCTACTGATGGATTACTGCTTGACAATGTTGTAATGGATGTGGTAGGGAAGTTCCTGTTAAAAAGACAACAACAAACACAATTAAAGAATATTACTCCAATTCAAGCCATGAGGATTTTAAAAAAATTAGTTCAGTTTGCGGAAAATTATTTCTTCAATATTCTATCATAAGAATCCTGCATCTTAATTTCCATATTTTTTGAGCACCAAAACATGGTATATGTAATGCTGTTGTGTTTATATGTAAACTGGTTTAATATTTAGTGTTACTGTATAAATCTAATGGTTTTACAAAGCAAACATTCTCAGGCCCCAGAACTAAAGACAGTTATATAGATTGTATTTGTAAATTGCTAATTATAAAGATTTTAGGGCTATATGCAGAAACATTGTTATGCTGGAAACTCAGATACTTCTTATGTTTGTGATTGCCTCATCAGATGAAAGTACCAACAGTTTTCACAAAACAAATTCTATTGGTATTAAAACTAGGCTGGGAATAATTTATATGATACTAGAAATGCACTTTTTGTTAAAATACTGCAATACATTTATTGTCCTCAGAATATGTTACGTATTATTGTAACATTGCCATCTAAAAATGGATCTACTGAGAAAAACAAGCAAAATTACTTTACAACAGGAGGCAATCATAGATAACCCCTAGTAAGATTAAACTGATGAAGTGTTTTGTAGATAAATCACTGTATATGATTATGATTATTATTTTGTATAAAAGGATGGTGGATAGAACTTCTTACTGTTCTTGTTTAGTAATGGATATTTAAATGCACATTTGAACAGACAATAGATACCATTTAGTGAAGACATTTCTGGCCTCCCATGCCTTTGAACAGAATACATCAAACTTGTATTTTAAAGTGATTGCAGTGATAGTTATTTATTGCTTTTAAAAATGGATTTATATATTAAAAACAGGAATGAAGTAACCAAGGAAGTGTGTTTTATAGCAATATTCTTTTATATTCAGTCTTGAAAATAATATATAAGGAAAATGCTTATTATACTAGGACAAATTTTCATCTTCTAAAAAGGTTGAGTGTGTACAAATTCCATGTAAGTTTATGTTAGAGTGCTGTAGTTCAGGGTGAAATGTTTTTTTGTATGAATGGTATTACCATAATATTGCCAGCTGCTAAAATAAGTGAAAGAACTATCTATGATGTTCTCCAAAAATGTCTTCGGACAATTATTTCAACTTGGACCAAGCATTCTTAAGAAAAAATGCAGTGTAACTTTTCAGCAGTATCAGTATTTGAACATGAACAGAGTTATTAACAACAATTGGAGAACAATTGAAAAATTCATACAATTCAAAATAAAACTCTTCCAGGCCTTCCTTTTTTAAAGCAAATAACATAGCTTAGGTTTAAAGAAATAGTATCTAATAGCATTCTAGATATTCTCTTTAATATTACTTAGATTAACAGGTTAAGTTGGTTTGTTTTATAAACATATGGACCAAAGAGGTGATTCAGTCCTTGTTGTATTTATTTGTAATATAGCATTTTAAATATATTTTTCTTGAGGAATTTGAGGAAAGCAGTAGTGTTTCCTCTTTAGTTTGCACTTTGCTATACTTTGTTTCAGTATGATAAACTTATTTCTACTTGAAGCTTGCATATTTTTGTTGTACTATAGTAAAACCAAGCAATTCGCTTTTGGTATAATTAAACAGATTTTTAAAATTAGTTATGGTTGAATTTTGTTATCCATTTAGGTGACTCCATGTCTCTTTTCCCTCCCCACAAAAGGTTTAAGATTAACATTTTAAAACACTAATTTTGTACATGTTATCAGACTCTTGCATCATTGCATAAAATATTCAGTGGGACCAAGCTTGTTCACTTCAGTAAAGGTTTTTTTATCTCCATTTTCTGGTAAAATAATGTGCCTCCAAGCCTCATGTTTTCTTTCAGCTTGTGTTGCAAGGGTGAGGATTATGTGGTTTTCATGTATCCATAGCTGGATTTAATTTATTATTTTGTTAGAGATATGTCCAGTGGGAGAGGACTTTTTAAAGAGCAAAACAATTGTGTTAAAGCTCTCTTTTTTTTCTACTTTTGGGAAAAGAAGGAAAGTTAGCAATTGCTCCTGAATTTTAACAACACAAATTGTGGGTGCTTTGGATTAAGAAAACAATATTGGAGATGATAATTCAGCTATAGAATTATGAACTTCAGATGCAAATACAGTCACAGAAAATAAAAGTTGCTCGGTATTTTTTAAAAAATGTGTTTGTAGGGTCTCTGGTGAAAATGTTTTTCTTTTTCATTGAGATTAATAGAATTAACTGGGGGAAAAATAGAATTAAGTGTGGGAAGGAACTGTTTCTCCCTTTATTATAAAACTTGGAGATTAAAATATAGGCAAATTGTAGAAACCACTGAAGATCCAGCAAATTGCAGGATTTCCTCTCACGTACAATTCAAATTAGTACCTCATAGAATTACAGTAAATGAGAGAAGGGCCTCAGTGCTTATGCAAAAGTCTAGCCAGATTTGTGATACTTTGCTTTTGATTAATGCCATTTAAATTTTAAGCTCTTTAGTTAAAAAACTGAAAGTCAAAATCAGAAAATTATTCATGAGAAGGCTACAAGATTAGATTTTGCCTAGATGTTTCTGGAATTTAAAAAAGAATTTTTTTTTGGAAGATGTTCTGGATTACACGGTTAGTCATTACAGAACTATTAATTTATTTCTTAGAAACATTCCTTTCTTTTTATAGGCATAGGTACATTTTCCATTTTGTTTATGAGCATCTGCACATTCATATAATGTGCTCCTGGAAAAGATAGGAAAACCTTGTAACTTGTTCTTGAGATACAGGATTCCTTAATAGCTTCAGAAGTTGTTGTTTCATAATAACCTTAGATAGCTGTTTCCTTACTATAATTTCTGCTACCTTTATGTTTACATAACCGCTTGTACAGTTTCTTAAAGTACAGATACCGTAATGGAAGATTCTTTACCCAACTGCAAGTTCTTTATAGTGTATGATAGTGTGAAGAAAATCTGTGATCTGAATTGTAACCTGGAAGATTCACTGAAACAGCATTGGTTACGCTTGTGAATGACCTCTAATGGGAATGGGATGGAATAATGCACTGTCACTTGTTGAGATGGGCAGCTATATAAACTGGATAAACAAATAAAAATAAACATCTTCGCTCTACTTGACCATTTGGTGGCCTTCAATATTATTAGCTATTAACTATGGCATCCTTCTGAATCAGTGGGATAGGAATAAGCAGCACTGAATTGTGCTAATTCTCTCCCTTTCCTGCAAGGTTGATTCCCGTTGGTATTGCATGGGAGTGATAGCCCTCAACCCTTATTATGTAGAGTATTTTCCACTCCTGTTTTAACTCTACATAAAGTGGTTGGGTGAGATCATCTGTTGCCATAATGCAAAGCCAATTGTATATCTCCACCTCTGATGAACTAAGCATTGCTGTTGATGTTCTGTCTTGATGCTTGGAGATTATGGGTCTGGATGAGGAACAACAGTCATCAACTGAAACCTGGCAATGCTGGCTTTGGGTCTTGGGGTTTTCCAAATCTGGGAATTTATGATCTTTGGTGCACTGCCCCAAACAGACCCTGTGCACAGTATGATGGTCCTGGATTCACAGTTCCTGCTCAAAGAGCATGTGGCCGTCATGGCTAGGAGACCCTTTGTGCAACTTTGTATTGTGTGCTAGTTGCATCTGTTCCTTGATCAGGAGTTACTCTACTCGCACTGACTCATGGCACGGTCACCTCCATGAAGTATATCTGAAAGCTTCAACTTATACAGAATACAGAGGTGTGGGCAGTTATGTGTGCTCCTAGAATGGTACACTTGCATTTTTTTCTCTGCAAGTTGCATTAGCCACCAGTCTGTTTCCAGGTTCAATTCAGGATTAAAGCCCTATATGACATGTGGCTGGGTTTTGTATACCTGTCCCATCAAGGGCAGCAGGACCTAGGGAGCAAGCTTCTCTGCTGTGGGACCAACCTTTTGGAACATCATTCCTTCTGAACCTTCCAGAAATCCCTTGAAATCTCTTTTTGTCAGCAGACTTGGGGATCCCAGGGAAATAGGAATCCTGCAAAATGGCTATATTGTTTGTAAGTTCTTGAATGTGGTCTCCCATGGTTTATATTTAATGGTTTGTATTGTGTATGTTGCCCAGAGTTGTGTGTGAAATGGGAAGCTACAGTATATAGATTTTATAAGGAAACAAATAAACCACCCATTCATTCAAGTTGAGTGCTGTCCAAAGCCAATTGACTCTGGGTAATTCATAATATAAAAACAAAGCAACAACATACAGAATACAATATACAATACAGGTAGTCCTTGAGTTATCACAGTGATGGGGTCGTAAAGCACAACACAATGTCACTTCATCATTTAATAACAGCAATCCCGGGAGTCCTCATTGCCTTCATTAACCAAATTCCACTGATCATTTTCACTACACATATATAGACGCTGCCCTCAAATTTCAATAAATTTGACATTCATTTTTAGACACGTGGACACAAAGTACCAAACAGTCTCCTAAAGCAGTGAGGAAGACTGATGCCAACCAGGTGAAAGTAGCCTGTGGCTTATTTCTAGGATTCCTTGGCAAGATTGTGTTCTTCCTTATGGTATTTCTTGGAGATCATGGAAACAGTGGGGAGTTTTAGAACAAGGGAAGGAGGAGAGATGGTAAGCAAGAGGTAGGGGAGCTCTCAGGCCATAACAGTCACAAAAAAGATTGCCACAACACCTCATTAGCTTTGACCTTTCCTCAATCTATGAACCTAGGTGACGAGAAAGTCACAGTAAAAAAAAAAAATCTCCACCCAACTGATCTGGTATTGAGTGAAATGTCTGTAGACGTTCCAAATTCTCGTGAATTTGAATTTGTGAAGCTTTTAATGGTATGAAACCTCCTCCAGAAGTTTGAAGTGCATCTTTGATCATAAATAGCTCCTTATTAAAAATATAATTGCTGAAGAAAAGCACAAAAGAAATAAATTATGACATGCATCTTTACTTGTAATGAAACAGTTGCCAGCACAAAATCAGGAGATGGTGCTATGAAACAAAAGTGTTTAAGGGAAAAGTTTGTTGGGTACTGAAAATCCTCATGAAAACTTGGTGAGCCTTTTTGTGAGATGTAAAAACTGGAAAGAAATTTAAAATGATTCATATAATTGAATAGAGAGTGTCAGGGCAAAATAGGACAGAATCAGGACAGTATGAGCATAGTTCAGGGCATTGGGCTCTGATCTTCACAGATCTAGCCCTCATAGTGGATCTATTTAATAGCGATTATAACTTACGATGGAGAGCCAATTTGGTGTATTGGTGAAGGTATCAGGCTAAAAACTGGGAGACTGTGAGTTCTGGTCCTGCCTTGAGCACAAAGCCAGCCAGATGAGCCTTGGGCCAGACACTTTCTCTGAGCGCTAGAAAAGAGGCAATGGCAAACTACCTCTCTGCAGGGACTTGTCCAGGCAGTCTCCAAAAACCAGACACAATTGAACAGAAGGAAAAAGATGTTTAGATTACATTTCCTTTCTTTCCTTTCCTTACAAAAGTTTAGAACCCATTCATTATTACACAAATTAGATTAGATCCATATATGTTTAAGGGAATTTTCCCCCCTCAAGTATCAGCGCAGAGTGAGTGGTTCCACGCAGAGGCCTGGGCAATCCTCTCAAACATGGAAAGGTAGGGTTAGGGGTAGTAGAGAGAGGGGATACTTGTAGCAGCAAGTATTGGATTCTAGGGCTCTCCAAAAGTCAAAGTCCTCCTCTTAAGGGAGGCTGGCCAGAACCATGCCCACTATCACCTAACCAATGTCTCTGAAATTATTTGTAAATTGTCTTGTGGCCTAAATTTGTGTATTATGTAAAAATGTTCCTTTCTTAACTGTCGGCAATCCAATGACTCTAGCACAATCATATTGTGTTCAAAGAACAAATCTGTGCAAAGCATAATGATAATCCAATCCCAAACCCTACTGTCTGTTAGATGTATTCCTGTTTTAAATGTTCTTCATCAGTGAGGAATATCTTTACTACAGAGTTCATTGCGAGTTCAATTTTAATATATCAGATAATCAACATTATGGCTGCAGGATATCTGTATAGGAACAGTTCGCCATTTTTTATACTCAAAGACCAAGTATAAAATGAAGTCCTCTCCATTTTGTGGGTGGGTGTGTTATGTGTTAAGTTACACTGTATCTTATGCACTGATGCAATATGCATTTTCCTTCAGGAAATTGATTTTGGTTTTTTAATGTAAAGAAGTTAAGTACAAAAAGCTTTAAATGGAGATTGGCTGTTACTAATACTTTAATGTAAGGTGTTTCCATTATCTGTTCCAGGTAAAAGAATTAAAGAAGTTAAGTTTATCTTTTTTGCTTCTTTTAGTGCTATAAAGTGAATAATAAAAGGAAGTGTGTACTATTTCGGAAGTATTTTAGTTTGTTTTTTAAATCCAGTTTTGTTGGGGGTTTTTTCACCTTTGCTCAAAAGATATTTGATCCATTTCAGTGGAAAGAGTAGTATTAAAAGTATTAAAAGAACCAAGATCATTTTTCTATATAAACTGACTTGATGATCATTCAAGAATTCTGTAGTCAGTGAGAATATTTATGCCCTATATTGAGTAAAGTTAATGTGATTGTTAAGCTCTATGTTGCCTAATGCATTATACTGTATGTTTTATTAATTAATTTAGAATGGAAGAAAAGGATAACACATTTGTATATAACATGTAAATAATGTATACCATTTTCATTTTATATAAACCGCTTTCCAATTTCTCAAAATTATGTACAAAACCCACTGTAAATTACTTGTACAATAAATGTTTTTTCCCCCATTGAAATTTGTAACAACTGGTTCTATGTGCATGGCCATGTGACTGGGTGGGCGTGNCTGGGCCTCAAGGAAGCCTCCTGGGGAGGCGTTTTTGGTCCCAGAAGACTTCCCTGGGGCTCAGGAAGGAAAAAAGCTGAGCGGGGGGGCACGCAGACCCCCCTGCGCTCCATTTTGGGGCCTTCTGGGCCTCAAGGAAGCCTTATGGGGGGGGCGTTTTTGCTCCCAGAAGGATCCCACTCCTGGGGTCAAGTAATAACCTTTTGAGCAGCAACACCTCTTTCTGGTGTTCACCTTTATTACTCTTCTGTCCCAGCTATCTGTCCTTTCCCTGGAGCCAGGAGAAGCAGAAATTTAATCCATAAGTGGCAGAAATGTTCTCTACTTCATTAGAATTAACATTCAAATTTATCCCAGATAATCCTGCAAGATGATAAGGCCTACTCAGCTAGTGTCAACCTTTCAATGAATCTGAATTATTTTATTTTAGGATGCATTGCAAATTCTTCACACCCTCCTCCTATATATACTTCATATCTTCTTTCTCCCTCAGGGGTCTGAGTCACTTTGAAAATGGCTGCTGGGTGACAATTTTGCTGTTCTAACAGCCTTGATGTAGACTTGAACATGAGATCCTAACCTGTTTTTATATAGCCTCTCCTTTGTCTTCTACCTACATCACTTAATTTGTATTCCATCTTTATTATTTTTACAAAGAGCTCAGTAGCACACATATCCATCACAGCTTCTTCCACCTCTTTTCTTCACAGTAACAATTTTGCCCAAAGTCACAGGTGCCTCTTGATTCCAGCAAGTTAACAACATTTTGACACATCTGCCATCCAAAGTTTTAGGTGGGGAAAAAATAAACACCCTCTTGAAACCAACCAGATGGTTCAGCACTGACGTAAACCAATTGACTGAAATCCTCCCCACTCTGGAGAGAGAAGGCATTAATAACCTCCATGGGAATCAGAGTGATTTGACCAGGCAGAGGGCAGACATTAATAACCTCCATCCTCATATCACATTTGAAACAAAACCCAGGTTTAATGCATTAGTCCCTTAATAATCTAGGACAAACCTATGTATTGACTGTGAACACCTAAATTGCCTCTGAAGCCACTTCCAGGGAATGTAAACTGAAATCAACTATTTTAAGCCTGGGAACTCTAGCAACAAGAGGTAAGGTGCAGGAACTCAAGAGGAGCCATTGCTGTGCAGTGGGGGAACAGTATAAAAGCTGCTGTCCTGGCTAGATCTCAACTTCAGAAACAAGAGTCCTGTACCCACTTACCCATAGACGAATGCTTCTGGTTGTCAGCAAAGGTTCCTACAACCCAACTGGCATTCTTTCCTCTGCCTTCTGTTTGTGGCTGGTGCCAAATCTGGAACCCGGATGGGTGCATTTTCTGAGAGGGAAGCATCTTTCTCAAAGGTGCTTTTTCAATAGGCATGGACTTCCTTGTTTTTCTTTGAAGAGGTTTCGCTTTCTCATCCAAGAAGCTGCTTCATCTCTGACCACATCCAGTCAGCTGAAGAAGCTTCTTGGATGAGAAGCGAAACCTCTTCAACGAAAAAAGAGAAAGTCCAGTTGCCTCTTGAAAAAGCATCTTTGGGACAAGCATGACCTGGATGACTGAGAAGCTCCATAGAAACCCTCCACCCATCCACTCACTTTTATTTGTTTTGCCTTATCTATTGTTAGATAAGGATGAGGAGTGGTATGAACAGCAAGCAGACCTGACATTCATAAGCAGCAATCAGAAACCCAGGCTGCTGTGAGCTGCTTCTTGGGATGAGTGCAATGGACCAAAGGTGAAAATTGGTCTCAATCCCCATTCCCCCAAAACAGCCCATCTTCTTCTGCCTCTTGCCATATTTCCCCCATTACTTCTTCAGTCTTCATCCACCATCCCCATCTCCTAATCATAAATGAGACATCATCTCTTTTATCCACATCTCTGCTCACAAGCTATGGATGTAAGATACATTTCACCCCTTGTTGCTTTGGTAATACATTCCTCCATCAAGGTTATTGTCCTTGTTCTCTATAATCTTCCCATACTTTAGATCTAATCTTCAGCATCTGGCCAAGTGCCTCTGCCGTAGCAATCATTCCACTCAGTTCTTTCCTACAATTCCATTCTTTTCGACTTCTAGTCAGTACAAAATGCACCTGCTACTGCAATTTTTTTCAGGAGAGGGAAGGGAAGACACAGGCAGCAACAATTTAGAAGTCCTATCAGCCAAGGAGGTCAGTTGGTCCAGGACTGAAGAACCGAGGCTCAGAAGACACACAGGAACCACAAATAAAGGAACATGGAGTCAAGAATGACACTTTTGTTCTCAGTGAAGACGCTTGTTACTGGCAGAAGTTCCAATGGATGCTGACCACAGGTGAGACTCCCCAGTGTGTCCTAGTGTTGGGTGGTCTTTCAGTTGCTTCTTCTCACTGTGCTCCAGATCAGGGATCTCCAACCTTGGCAACTTTAAGACTTGTGGACTTCAACTCTGGGCGTTGAAGTCCACACGTCTTAAAGTTGTCAAGATTGGAGACCCCTGCTCCAGATGATGAGTGGGTGAGTCAGCCTCAGGTGGTTGATTGCTAACCTAATCCTGAAACTTCTTGCCAGCTGCTGGAGTAGGCTCTTTAACTTTTGATTCTTCCAAACCAGCTGGTAATTTTGAATAATATTTCCCCTTAAGTTTAGCTGGGTAAAATAAGTGGAATAAACTGCTCATTGAATTCATGAGGTATTTTTTTTATAATTTGATCTTGATGTAAATTTCATTTTGATATACAGAGTGATACCAAATATCCTTTCACCATCTCCTAATGGTGAAAGCTGCTGCTTTAGTAATTAACCATAGAAGAAATTATGTGCTATCAGAACCATTGCAGTTCACATTCTGAAAACCAACCAAAATAGGAAGTTCCCAAAAATTTC
This sequence comes from Ophiophagus hannah, assembly GCA_000516915.1. Lineage (NCBI taxonomy): Eukaryota > Metazoa > Chordata > Lepidosauria > Squamata > Elapidae > Ophiophagus > Ophiophagus hannah. The sequence goes on from AZIM01002216.1 coordinate 121,792, forward strand.
CAAAAATTTTCTGCTGATACAGAATACCAGCTTGAAAGGTATTAATTGGTGGATAATGAGCAACCTGCAGAGTAGTGGAGATGCCACTAGATGGCGCCCTTTATCCATTCATATTGTTAAAAAGAGTCCAAACAAAACAAGATGCTCAGTTTTATAGCTTACCTGATATTAAGTAATATCAGTTGCCTGGTATTAAGTAGTAGTAACAGTCACACTGAATTCAGAGACAAACTCAGTTCCCCTTTTTCCGTAAGATTTGTGTCTTTCATATTTTTTCAATGTTGCTACAGCAATGTATTAAGAAATTATATTCAGAAATCTGTGGGTTTAGTGTTGATGACCAGAAGTGATTATGTTTTCTGTAGATGTAGGTTCATTGTAATATATTGTTCAAACCCCTTTTTGTGTATGCAGTGTGATACATCAACTAGTCTCTGCCATTGAAGTCATATACTCCATTGGCAATTTACAACATTATGTTCAGGGGTGGGATTCAACCGGTATTACTACTGGTTCGGTATTTGCGTTGCCAGACACGTGCTGTGTGCGCGTGTACTACACCATTAGCTGAGCCACCGGGACAGCTGATAAGCACTGCGCGCGGGTGCACAGCATTTCAAAAAGCATTTTTTTACTGCTTTTTCAACCTTAGCTATGCTGCGCAAAACTGCTGAGGTTGAAAAAGCAGGAAATAAAAGTCAGGTAAGAGCCCGGGTGGGCAGGTGGGCCAAACAGCAGCAGACACAGAACCAGTTCTGTGTCTGCTGCTCTTCAGACCTACNGTAGCATCCCACCCCTGATTATGTTTATTTTTCAGCTTGGCAAAGGAATATGATGTGCAATCCATTCTGTTTCTTGAGTTTAAATTACATCCTCCTATCAAATTTAGGTACTGAGGACCTTTTGTTGCTCTTGATATTGGTAAAGTTTTTAATGAATAAACCTGTCAGTGTGTAACTGCTAATTGAGATGGTTTGCAAAAGTTTCCACTTTAGCTGTGTCCTGGGAAGGCTACATAACATTTGTCCAACTTTGAACCTATCTGAATCAATCATTTTCCCTTTGAAAAGGCATATACCTTGCGGAGTAAGACTCTACACAGGTCAGGATATTCTTACAAATCCCTCAAAAAAAGGAAAAATATCTCGACCAATTTCTTCAGAAATAATTGAAAGGTAGCAAAATTTTAGTCCTAACATTTTGAACAGGATAGACTGCAAAATTAACTCAGTAAATAGCAATAAATTTATCAATAGAAACTACCCAAGGGACTCCGGAATGATAGGAGTAATTCTTGCTGGTGTAAAGTGACAACCAATAGCAAACTATTCCGAAGGATTTACACAAAACATAACTATTTCTGGAGTATTCAACATCAGAACAAAATTTCCAGCAACTTGGGAAACACAAGATTTACACATATTTAGAATGTTCCAAGATTTTGATCACCAAATGATGGTAGGAAAGAGAAGAACAAGAAAACCAGTGACGAAATGGATGGATTCACAATGGCAATGAGTGCACCATTGGAAGACCAGGTTAGTTGAGGAGAAAATCTGTCTATGTGATTACAAGTTGACAACTTGAAAACAAGTTGATGAGATATAATCAATCAGTCAATATAATGGAAATCTCAAAAACTGGATAATTATATAAAATGAAAGAAGCATTAAAAATAAACATTACTTAGTCAAAAAGTAATCTTTTGTATATATTACATTCTCCTTCAGTTTCTATAAGCAAAATATTTGTTGAGAAATATTTGTTGAGAAATGCATCTTACCCACAGGCCGTTTAAACCTGGGTATTTCCATTAAAAGCAGATTGCACTAATTTGAAAACAATTAATCATTTAAGGTGTATAACTTCATTTTTGGCTGGTTTTCCACACAAAGTTATTTTTCACCTCATGGCATGAAAAGATATACAGTAAATATTAATGTGAATTTGGCATACAAAGCTATGAGGCTGAATTTGAACTAAACCACCAGGCCTTTTTCAGGAAGTAATCTGTAGCTTGGCCATGCCATTAATGCAAAGTTGTTTTGCTGTTCTAATTCAAAATACATATATAATAAAGTGATTCCTGTGCTGAACGCTTTCTGTCAGGGGATTTCAGTCAGCTTCTTCCATAGCAAAAGGGAAGCAGCAACAGCTGGTTAGGCACCTGTGTGAAAGTATAGATTGCCTGTAACACTATCTGCCTAATTACTTGCTGCAAACAGGAGATGGGTCATAAGCAGGTTAAATCAATTGCTCTTTTCCCTGACAGTTATTGAAGGAGGACTGAAAACTTAGCTTCATTTTCCATTTTAAATCCCCAAAAATGTCACTTGGGATGATGTGGTTGATTATGCCATCTTATTCTGTCATGTGCCAAGGATGCTTCAGAAACATGTTTGCCCCAGGAATTTAGTGGCATGCAGGAGTTTATAGCAAGCTTAAATATTTACTGTTAAAGCACAAGGGGGAGGGGGGAGGATTGCTTAGAATCATTCATTAGCTATGATACTCAGAATTACAATATAAGGAATCCAACTCCATTTGGATGAATTTATTCCTAAAGAACCATACAGATTAATCTATAATTAAAAAAAAACAGATTGCAATGGAGAATAATAATAAAAGAGAAATGTAAATATAGTTAGAAACATTGAGATCTGCAGCAGAGCAGCCCATAGATCTATCTGTGGAGATAATTCTCAAGGTTCTGAATAAAATTCAATGGAAAGCTGCCCCGCTAATATTTTTATTGGAATGTGTAAGGCTATCGGATCCGAAATGCAAAAATCAGGATTATCCGTAGATGGCAGCAAAACAGAGGTGGCTCTGCTTCTTTGCTACCATCTAGAATAGGGGTGTCAAACTCAAGGCCCGCGGGCTGGATCTGGCCTGCAGAGGGCTTAAATCAGGCCCGTGGGGCCAGCCTGGAAATACCAAAGGACCGGTCCACGGTGCCTCTGGTGGCTAAAATGGGTTGTGTGCATCTCCGCCCCTCCCCCGTGCCTTGTTTTCCCCCTCCATGGCCTCCCCTGCCAGCACTCTGCCAGCCAAAAAATAAGCCAAAAACAGCCCAAAACCAGCTGGAAATTGGCCAGAAAAATGGCCCTGAAAACAAGCCCCAAAACAGGCTGCATGGCCCATTTTCAGCTGGCAGAGTGCTGCAGGAGGCATCCGTCCTGCACCCTGCTCCCGTCGGCCTGAGGAGAAGAACTACAATGTTGACCTGAAGAAATCCAGTTTGACACCCCTGATCTAGAATTTTGTACACCATGTTTGGAAACCATACATTCGTGTTATGATAAGTATATCTGCACCACACAGATCTGTTGACCCTACTCTAAATGGCCTCCAAATGTTTTAGGTCTGCAGTGACCAGGTTCCTTAGACAGCCATTGGAGGATGCTGACATGGAATAAAAGCACTTGAACAACTTACTTGGGGAACAGATGGTTACTTTAAATATATATACAGTATTTATAACACTGGTGCATAAAGCATCTGGCATAGATAATATAGACTGGTTCTACGTCATGTTTAATTTTAGAACCAAATCAAAGTCCGAGTCACATTGTTTCCTATAATGGGCATCCTGATTTTTCTGGAAGCTTATAGCTTATAGACATGAAGGGAATCTACTTTCCCTGCAGATGATGCTCAAATGGCTAATATTCCTTCCTGGATTTATCAGCCCATTCCGTTATCCTTTGTGGCAAACATTCCTTCAATACTCTTCCATGGTTTTATGAGGAGCGGGAATCTGTTTTTTAAACTCTGTAAAATCAAGAATCTTTTGACACTTTTCTTGCTTATTTTGGATGTAGGCCCACCACTGAGACTACTTCTGTTATAAATCCTTATCTTAAATACTTAACATAAGTCATGTTCATGATTTGTAATTCTGGAAAAGGAACTGTCTTCTTTCAGAGGGCCCATTAATTATTACATACACTAAGCATGTCTTTAGCCTATAAATCTAACCTTACATCAGGGAAAGTAAATGAACCAGCTCCATGATTCAGAAAAGATCAGTTTGTTGCCTTTTAAAATAAAACACAGAATTAATTAACTAAAGCTGACTGAACCTACATCTGAGAAGAGTCCAACAAAACAGTTGGCAGATAAGTAAAAAAACAAACCCAAAACCTGGGAACAGGCATTCTTGAAGCTACTCTAGTCATTGTATAAGCAGCCTGAAGACCAAGGAAACATTTGTACATTTATTTTTGTGCAGGTCTACTTGCTGAGTGCGTACAAATTTGAAATGACCAATAAATAAGGTAACCCTACTAAACGGTCTCCACTTATTCTTGCCCATATACCAGCTATTTAACAAGTAGCTGACTCATTGTGAGGACATCAAGTCTCATTCTCCAAGGTTGTTTAAAGTATGGCACCAATAACTTTTTATCTTCTAGAAAAGAGAGCATAAGCTGCGTTTTTCTCATTAGAAAATATATGTTCGCATAGAATCAGGTATCTGGCTGGTGGAGGTTATGGGACTAAATGGAGTAGCCTGCCTTACATGACTTGAGGAACTTCCAAAGAAGATGATATTCCATAGATGAGGAACCCAGGAATATGTAGATGCTTTTATCCTGATCTACAACAGCTCTCGTTTCTTTTGTTTCCAGATATTTTAGAAACAGGATCAACAGTATCATTGTAAGGTGGGTTGATCAGTATGCAAAAAAATCAAGCAATGATGCATTGAACATAGTCTTCGTCTAGGCCAGAGGTCCCCAAACTTGGCAACTATGTTGGCTGGAGAATCCTGGGAGTTGAAGTCCA
>AZIM01002217.1:3553-24614 GCA_000516915.1 Ophiophagus hannah
TGGAGAGGAATTCACTGTAAATTAAATAAAGGGGGTTATCAGGAAGAGGACTTGGCTTTGTGCTGTTGGGGAAGCCTAGGTCAGAACAGGGTGATTTTTTAAGCTCTTGTTATTATTGACATTTATCAAGTTAATTAGTTATCACAATGTGCTGCTTTTATACTTTCCTTTGTGTAGGATGTAAAATGAATTCTAAACAGATTAAAAACGTATTAGACTTTTCTAAGATGATATGGTTCAGTTTAACATGGTAAATGATATCTGAGGCCAAAAAGTATCTCACCAATTTCAATCACCTGTTCTGTAAGTACGGTAACCAGTGAGATGCTTTTATAAATCCCACAAACAGTACCTATAGACAAATATTCTCCATAGCAATTATCTGACATTGTATATTGAGCCAGGGAACCAATCCATTTAGTTCAGTATTATGCTGACAGTGCTTCTCTAGATTTTAGATATTATTCCCAGCTCTATCTATACATGCTGAGGTTGAATTCAGGATATTCATCATGTGAAGCATGTGTTCTAATATTGATGTAGACTTCCTCTGGGAATTTAATTTAATTATACACCTCTTAGGTATGATCAACTCTAAGCCCTGCTTGGAAAACCTCGAACAAATCTGGGAGATTAAGGTGATAATTCAAGAATCCAATGTGGTTTATTCAAGAATTCAGTGTGGATTCCATCTCTGTCCATTTTCTATCTTTTTAGGTTTGGAATTCGCTCGCTGAATACAACTGTTTTGCATTAGTTTGGATAGAGTTTATTCTGCCTCTTCCCTCCCACTCAATACCAAGCACAAAGGAAAGCATTTTTGATTGGGAGCTCTCCAGAGTTGGCTATAAGATGGGCAGCTCTGTAAATGATTTAAATGAAAAAATAAAATAAAATAATAAAAAAATAACAGAAAGCACTTACAATATGGATGGTGTTTTTAGAAGCCTTCCTCCCCCAGGCTGATTTGGAAAGACATCTTCCAAGAAGAAATATATGTGACCCACAGCAATGCCTAGAGATGAGGGGGGAAATATTGAAACACAACATTGTTTTATTACGAAAGTCTAAAAGCATCCAACTACCTAACATTAATCATTGCAGTTTTGAGAAAGCATTTTAAAAGCCTGTTTCATAAAAGACTACCTGAGGCTTGAAAAGATTGCTTCTTAGGAACTCTAAATAAGTTAGTTTTCTTTTCCAATTGTGTGAATATTTAGGTGGACAGCAAAACCTCCTCCTTTTGCTTTAACATTTAAAACATTTAATCGTTTTTCACATCATCAGTTCATCTATTTTTAGAAGAAGAATATATTTTGCAGGCTGTTTCTAACTTAAGATTTTCATATGTAGCATTGCTTTTCTTGGCCTCTTTTCTTCATATGTAAACTAAGACAACAAACAGCACAGTAGTGCTTTTATGAATTCTGCATTTTACATTTGGCAAAGTATATACAATTCTCATTATTAAACTAGGGAATAAATCTGTATCCCCTCATAATGATTAAAAAAGGCTGCTATGAAGAATTATTATTTTTTATTATGTACCATCAAGTTAAGGACTACTTTTAGCAATTACATAGATAGTCCTCCTCCAGAATAATCTGGTCTTTCACATCTTCTAACAGTGTAATCATTGCTGCTGGGATTCCTCAATAACTATCAATGTATTGTAACTTTGTATTAAAAATACCCTTCAAAACTAAATGTTAGTATGCACAAGCAGAAAAGCAAATAACAATTTTTAAGGGATGAGGCAGGTCAACAAGGCAAGGATTTTATTATAGCTCACTTACTAACAGAATTTTCAATCATCTTACCTAGAAGATCTACTATAATGGAGTTTCCCAATAAAAGTGAAAATCCCATGAGAACCCATGGAAGAAATGGAGCCTGAAAGATGAGAAGCCCAAAGAAATTCATGCGAACAAAAGGATTTCTGCGGCTCCAGACATATACTAGCATTATCGTAAACGCCTGCCCTAAAAAAACCAAATTGACAAACAAGCCAAAAAGCTGATGGGAAATAATGGTTAAAGAAAAAGTCACTGTAATCTTATCAAAGAAATTTAAAAATAAATAGTAGAAAATTGTAATCCTGCATATTTATTTTGGTAATTTATAGTGTCTAGTGGCACATTAGAAATGAGGAAGAACAAAAAAGTAAATCAGATTTAAAGCCTAAAATAATATTCCAAATCTTAAAAAAGAAAACAATCTTCACAACGGAAAGGTTTACTGTTTAATTTACACAGTGTAAAAATATCCTTAGAAGGACAAGTTTCCTGAAGCAGATCTAACTTCAATCTGTGGTTGCAGATTTGAGGCCAGATTGCAAACCAATATTTGTCTAATCACAATGAAACTTTAAACTGAAACTGGTGTAATACCTCAGCTGCACGGACCTGAACTTGCTAATGCTAACTTGCCAGAAAAAAATATACACTGGAAGAGGGAAATACCAAATTTCTGCACTTGCATTACATTGTACACATGAATACTGTAAGGAAGAGCTTTAGTTTTTAGTACAGGTAGTCCTCACAACCACAATTGAGCCCAAAATTTCTGTTGCTAAGTGACACAGTTAACTAAACTTTGTCCCATTTAACAAACTTTCTTGTGGCAGTTGTTAAGTGAATCACTGCAGTTATTAAGTAACACAGTTAAGTAAATCTAGCTTTCCAATTGACTTTGCTTGTTAGCAGATTGGAAAAGATGATTATGACCCCAGGACATTGCAACTGCCATAGATATGTCAGTTGCAAAGCGTCTGAATTTTGATCATGTGATCATAGAGATGTTGCAACAGCTTTAAGTCTGAAAAATGGCCATTTGTCACTTTTTCCAGTGCCTTTGTAACTTCAAATGGTTACTAAATGAACTGTTATAAGTCAAGGACTACCTGTATCTGAGAGTAAACTAGCAAAGTCCCTTCACCTGGAGAATGGTTGCCACTTAATGCACATAAATATACAGCCCTAGTTTGACTCAGCATAAGCTTAGGTTTCATTTCCCACTTCACAAAGAAATTATGCAAAATGATCAGAGGCTGGTCTTATGTTCTCGATTAATCACTTAGATGATTGTGAAGATAAAAATAGACACCTGTAAGCTGGTCTGAGGAAAGGAAATAAGTTATTGCAGTAGGGCAGAATAGGACCTTGTTCTGAATATCTGAACTTTTTCACCACCAGTGTTTTTCTCATGCAAGTAAATATGCATTTTGAAATTAAATAGTCTTTAGATTACCTCAGCTTCAGAGAGGTTCTTAATAAATTACTTTGTTTAAAAGTACCACCTAACAAAAATTTCCAGAGTTCTGAAACTCTTTTGTTAAATGATAGACTTGAGACTCTTTTAGAAAGTTAAAGCCCAACCAGTTCCAAATCAACTGAGGAAATGTTTTCTTTGAAAAAAATGGGAATTTTTATATATAATTTCCCCTGCCTATCATAATGGCACTGCATGAATCACTGCTTCCCATCAACAGAAGAACCCAGAATTCTCTTACAAAGTGTTCATTTCTGAAAAAATGTTTGCTATTTGTTTAGTTGCCTTCCTAGAAGATGTATTCACCATTAAAGAGATATCCCAAAAATAGATGGAGAACAATTATAATCATTTTATCTTGTCCCAGATCTTATATATAAAATCCAACAATGAAAGGATACAGTCATTAAGAGTCCACCAAAAAGGAACATAAATACAAAGTCTGCTGTCCGACCACGAAATGATCCTTCCTCAAGCATTCGACAATAGCGATATCTGATCACCAGTTCAGGAAAATACTAGATGTAGACACACATTTTATTTCTACAAGAAAATGAAACTCTGTTCTGTGGTTTAGCTTCAGATTCAGAGGTGGAAGAAGAAAAGGATTTTAAGTACAAGTAGATACACCTTATTTTATTTTATTTTAGCATTTAGAACTGAAATAATTCTAGGCTATTGTTAATTACACAGTCAAACATTTTATCAGGTCTTTTGGGAAATAAGGTCAATACTGACATTAAAATTTCTATGCCATAGAATTGGTATACATCAGGGACTTTCTGCCTATACGATCCAAAAATCTAAGGTAGGCTTTTGTACCCAAGTTATAACCAGGGTAAAGGATCTGCCTCCTATCATTACAGATCTAATTTTGTATTGTTTGATTTGCTGCAAAAAAAATCATATTTTTGTAGTTGAGACTTTTAAACTTGGAGATTACCAGTACAGATCTCACAGATGCAACAAGAACAAATCACAACAATCATATTCTCTATTGGGTTACGGTTATAATTTTGTTTTATACTTGCAATTTGAGAAGTTATTTCTTCCATGGATAATTTTTAGCCACCTAGGTTTATTTGTTTAAAATTGGCAGCTATATAAATTTTGTAAACAAATACATTATTTGACTCAGATATGTAAATCTATTCTTCCTACAGAGAAAATGGATCTGGAGAAATTGACATTAATTGAATACATATGTATTCAAAATAAGTCCTCACGTTCATCTTTTGTTAAAGATTCAGTGACAAATCTAACATGCAGCAATCAAGCAACTATTGATTGCTGAATATTCTTGATTCAACAGCAACTTCAATGCTGTTTTTATTTATTTGTATACCACTTTTATTATTTTTTACAAATAACTCAAGGCGGTGAACACACCTAACACTCCTTCCTATTTTCCCCACAACAACAACCCTGTGAGGTGGGTTGGGCTGATGTGTGTGATTGGCCCAAGGTCACCCTGTTGTCTTTCATGCCTAAGGCAGGATTTGAACTCACATTCTCCAGGTGATTTTAATTTAAAAAAGTATAAATTTGGTGAGTAACCTCACCAATTTCAATAGGTATTACCTACTTCAGGAGAGCTACAGTGAGGAAACACTTAAGCAATTAAAACTTTCATCTGTAATAATATATCTGGTAGTACGTTAGGAGCGGGCGTCTTGAAAGTGGCTACTACCACAAAGTAGGTTTTTCCTCTCATATCCTCATTTTCAAACTTAATCTAAGCCTTATGAGGTGATACCAAGGAATGGCCAGATTAATACTACCACAGAAGTTCCTTTGGGCATCTTGACTCTAAGCAAAACTTGATTTGTCCATAAACAAATTAGGAGTTAGCACTGCTGACATATGAAAACAAATGGTGATTACCCCTGAAATAAAGCAAAACATGCTGCTCATATTATTTTTTCAAATAAGGAATCAGTTACAGCTAGTGTCATCATCCTTAAATTACTTATTTGCTTCTCAAGTTGTTCCTAAACCATCTGGAGTCCATATAAATTATGGCAACATATTAAATAAAATTAATTAGAAAAGAAGATTCAACCAACTTTCATTGGGGTATGTCTAAAAGATCTTACATATGCAAGCATATGTAAACTTGCATACAGAAGATAAGCAAAAGATACAAGAATATCATATTAAATAAAAAATTGAATCCAACTGGCCCAAAGAAAAGGTAGTTTGTAATCAGTCTCCATACCTGCAAGAGATATGAGGAATGAGAAATTAATAAATGACATTTAAGCAAATGCTGGTTTGTTTGAGGAAGATGTGGTGGTGCAGTGATTAGAATGCAGTATTGCAAACTAACCCTGCCCACTGCTGGGAGTTCGATCTTGAATGGCTCAAGGTTGACTCAGCCTTCCATGATTGGTAAAATGAGGACCCAGATTGTTGGAGGCAATATGCTGATGTTGTAAACAGCTCAGAGTGCTGTAAAGCTTTCCAGCTTGGTGGTCCGGCCTGGTGTGTGTGTGTGTGTGTGTGTGGGGGTGTGTGTGNAGAGAGAGAGAGAGAGAGAGAGAATATGAGTGAGTGAGTGAGTGAGTGAGTGAGTGAGGCTGGCACTCTCATATAAGTGGATGGATACACACATGCATATATACATACACACACATATATATATACATACATACATTCATACATACATACATATACACAGAATCAACATGTAACATTATTAGGAATAAAGCTCGTAGATATTAGACTGTTAACTTCTACCATAAATCTCAAGAATTTATTCAATTTGTTAAAAATACCAGCAATTCTGATTTGTGAAAACTGCATTATGCTACTTGTCTTTATAAAAAACATGCAAAAGAGCACTTACTTGAAAGTTTTTAAATATCAATTCTGGGTTGAAATACAGTTGAAAAGGTGTGATTAATTCTAATTGCTAAAAAAAAAAGAAAATACAAAGGAATTCGCAGTTGTAAACATTGTGATTTATAAATCCATTAGACAGGTTATAATATTGAATTTAGAGTATCTTTGATGGCCTAATGCAATCTTAGTTCATAACCAGTCTATCTTCACACATAAACACACATCTGATTTTATCCAATACCAATCAGGCAGAACCTACTGTTTTTTCCCCCACAAACATAAAGTACCATTTCTTTCCCTTCGTAAAGATGAACCCTCTTAATTGGACCATTTGTTCTATTTCAGAATTCTAAGCAAAACAACAATATGAATACAATCAGTATAGCAAAGACCACTTTATAACTTTTAAAAAAGTAAGATAAAACTTGTAATAAATATCTGTAGATAGAAACTTGATGTTACACTTGCAGCAAAAAGGAAGGCTATTATTTTTATGTCCTGCTTGTTTGGACATTGAGGAAAACATGCTAAGGGTATTTTTCATATGTGCACACTATCCCAAAAGCCACTGCTCTAAAAAGTCTGACATTTTCATCTGTTTTGTTTTGCACCATATTTTAAGCTGTGAGTTTATGTGTGCATCAGAAAAATGTCTATAGCAAATGAAAGCATAGCTAAGTGATACTTTAGTTATGCTGCAGGCGAGTAGATTGAAAGATGCGCTTCTCAGGTTCAGGATTTACTATTCAATGGAAAAATAAATATTTTGATTATATCTGGACTGGGTTCCATATTCTATTTTACACAATTTTATCTTAATTCTCTTCTCAGCCTGATTTAATTTTCACAGCCATATGGTAAAATCAGTCTGAGGGATCCTAACTCTTCATGGCCTGTTCTAATATCGTTTCTTTAGCAGATGGGTCCCCAGGAGTGGAAGGGCTGTTTACATTCAGTGCCATAGATATATAACCCCTCTTCGAAACTTAAGCTGCACAAAGTTTTGATGCCGCCCAGAGTCACTTCGGATATTGAGATGGGCGGCATATAAATTTAATTAATTATTGGACTCAAAGAGGGGAAAAAAGTTCATCACGACCCTATCTAGAAATACAACGGATCTGCCCAATAGCCAAGGCAGAGGGTATGTCAAAGGAGAGGCTCTACAGATTCCCCTCGAACGACTGCTTATTCTACCGCCCAGCGACCACAGCAGCCCACCCTTCTCCCCCACTCACCACAGCCGCGGTGGTGAGGACGCAGGCGGTAGTATAGGCCCGTGTGACAGGAGGCACCTGCAGGTATTCCTGCCGGAAAGTCTGATACGCCATCTTGGCGCTGCCGCCTTAAAGCTCTGCCTCTGCTTACAGTAGCTCCTCGATGTCGGCCAATCATATCCCCAAAGCCATTGGCCGAATAGCCAATCTCTGCCATTTCTATTCTTCCTTTTTTCCCCGCTTCAGCCAATCTGCGCCGTCCACCTCCCTCCCTCCGTGTACTTGTTGAACCCAATCAGAGCTGATTTGGTGTACCGGAGAATCGTGACGACTACCGGAAGTCTAGCCTGCGTGGCTCTAGTCTTCCCCAACTCTATGGTTAGTTGTGGAAAGGGGCGGGTGGAGAGGGAAGCCGTTCGGGAGCGAGAACCAAAGAGGCGGGAAAAGCGAATTTCAGTTCGGCGAAATTTCTTTGAGCGCGGCTTGAATCCCATCCTCCGGGGACGGAGAAGTTTTGAGGTAAGTTGGGTCTCCAGACCTAAAAAAAAATGTAACCTTTTTAAATTAAAGCATAAGACTTAATGCAAAAACCGGTAATATTAAAATAGAGCAAAATGGCCCAAAAAGGGACTAGGTGTTTAATACGATACAAAAAGCACGAAGAAAACGGCGAAGAACTTGGCCAGTTACCGTAAAACCTTAGATAACTTTTGGGTGTTAAACGGATATCGGGAAAAGAAGGCAAACTCTCTTTCGCAGGTATTCCAGAAGGGCTTCCCCGCCCCCCCTTAAAAGGGGAAATGGCGCTGGGAGGGCAGTTTTCAGTATGGTTACATTTATTTGTGTGTATATATTGCGTGTATGGATAAATACACACACCTATCTACCTACCGGGTGTCTGACGTAAGTGTACATGCACCTTAGAAATAATAGATAAACGTAGGTCTCCTTTCCAGTCTGTGAGGCAGGTTGGGGCTGAAGGAAGAGGAACCGTCCTAAATTCGAATTCAGATCCGAATTCGGGTCTCTCCGGTTCAGGCCCGACGTTGCCATTCTTTGTTTTTTTTTTTGAGGCATTTTTGAAATAAGATCGTGCCGCCTACTGTCGGGGTTGAAAGGAAAAGCAATGGCCCCAATGTTAGCTCGCCAACAGATGGCAGTGCTGGAACCTCTGTCCCGTTTTGTTTAGCGTCTCTTTTTTCGCTTCAGTTGGCGGGAAGTGGATGAGAGAGAAAGAGAGAAAAGGTTGGGTTGCTATTGCTGGTGCAATGGAAGCCTGCACGGAGTACTCGGCCATACGCTTTAAACAACGTGCCGTGATTGAGTTTTTGACTGCCAAAGGAGTCCCTCCAATTGAAATTCACCGCCGAATGCAGGCTGTTTATGGGGACGACTGTATCGACGCGAGTACTGTACATCGATGGGTCCAAAAATGTAAAGACGGGGAATCGGGAAGAACCGACTTGTCTGATCAAGAATGAAATGACGACAACCGACAAGCGAGAGAGGAGGATAAACGGAAGAACGATCGGGCATCACTTAAAGGGAAATCGCTGCCTATCCTGCCATTTTGCAGGATTATTACACATTATTGTTCCCCTTCTGCACTGGAAGGTTTGTGCAAGATACGTTTCTTGCTTGTTTATGGCAAACATGAATCTAGAATTGAACGAAGTTCTGAAATTCTGGCCGGTTCCCGTATTTTGGACTGGAGTTTTGACACAGTTAAAACAATTAGTATATGGACATCCTTATCTGTGTATTTGGAAACCTACCAGATGTTCCTATTCAATTTTCTGTTAGAAGCAACAAACCCAACCAAGCATATATCTATTTGGAAAGAAGTCCTATTAAATTTAAAAGGAATTGCTCTCAGGTAAATGTGTATGGGGTTATTATTTATATTTTATAGCTGTTTATCCGGAAAGAAACTGCTTCTGATAGTTCTGCTTTTGGAACTTATTGAACTTTGGTCATATCTGTCAAACAATTACTTTGCATAGATTTCTGTAAGGAAATGTTACATTTACTTTTTACTTCTTTCCATTTGTCTTGGAAGTATATTTCAATTGTGACTGATATGCTGATGTTAGTTTATTATAGTTTTCATCAGTTCTTAACAAGGATTTTATTACAGATCACTAATAATTAGTCCAAATGCCAAGTTTTCTCTTATAAAAAATGGATTCTTTGGCAAAAATTTAGCAGAAGTAATTTTTCACTATTGAGAACTATTGTATGGTTCAGAAAAAAATATTCAAATTTAATAATAAGGGATGTTTACAAAGAATTCTGAGGCTCCACAAGTTTGGCATTATAATTTAATTCAAAAAAGCAAGGTTTGCAAGTTCCTATGTATATAAAATTCCATCATCCAACGTAGCAGCCCAAGGTAATGTTTTCCATCAAGTTTCCTCAGAAAAGTGGATTGCCCGATTTCAGTAAATTTTGAATATTTAAATTCTTTCAAAATAACTAGTTTTTACATTCTCTAGTAATATAATGCTGCTCAGTTGTAAGCATGTTTTCATGGAATAAATCAGTCCATTTATTATAACCATTTCAATAATATGGAATTAGTATTCAGAATTTTATTTAGCTATCAAGTTGCATAGCCTTTTTATTTTACAAGTATCAAGTAATTCTGAATATAAAAGTTTATGCAAAGGAGTTGGGTGTTTACTGACTGATGGATTTGATTTGTATGGCATTCATTGTATGACTGCTTGCCCCTTTTCCTATCCATTAGACAATGGTGTTTTTTTAAATTCCTCCTACTTTTGCGAGTATTTTTTTTCTTTTAAAGAAGTGTCGATATATGTCCATGTGCCCAGACACTTGGAATAGTTTATCAATTCTAATAGTAATCATGCACTGTGCTAAACCATTTTATTTCAGCAATTGGTATGAATCCAACTTTTGTAATATACTCAACTAACCCACATTTTACTATGGCTTGGTTAATGGGTAATGGTATGTTTAGTCTATCAAAGAGAAGAATTAGGGGGGACATGACAACTGTCTTCTAGTACTTGAGGGGGTCTCACAGAGAAGAGGGGATTGACTTATTCTCCAAAGCATCAGATGTGACAAGAAGTAATGGGTTGGAGATCCAACCTAGATATAAGCAGAAATTTTCTGAAAGTGAGAACAATTTATTAATAGAATAGCTTGCCCCTGGAATTATGGGTGATTCATCACTGGAGGTTTTCACAAATAGACTGGACAATCATTTGACAAGGATAGTGTAAGGCCTCCAGCCTTGGGCAGGGCATTGGACTAGAACAGGGGTCCCTAACCCCTGGTCTGTGGACAGGTACCAGGCTGCAGCATGTCAGAAACCCGACTGCACAAACAAATTAAGCCACATCTGTGGGGTGCAGGCAGCATGCAAAACAACAGGATGAGGAGGAGCAGCAGCAGCAGTCTAAGCAACAGTGAGGTAAGAGGCACATTTACCCACAGAAGTAATAGTGTAGCAAAAGTCTCAGAAGGGACCCTCCTTAGTTTCTTGAACCATAAAGGCAAAGGCGGGGGGGGGGAGAGAGATGTACTTTCAGACTTGCAANNNATGTACTTTCAGACTTGCAAAATTCTGTTATGGCAATCTTACAGTAATCTCTTGTCTGGACCTCAAAGGACTGACACTAGCACAATGTATGAACCCAGTCCAATTAACTTACTAAAGACTGATTTTTTTTTTACAATGTTCTTTCCAGGTATTTCTCATCATGTCAATAAATCCAATGACATATGAAGCACAGTTTTTTGGTTTTACCCCTCAAACATTCATGTTGCGGATATATTTTGCTTTTCAAGATCATCTTTCTCATATAATGCTGGTAGTGGAGAAAGTTATATTGAATAAACTACAGAACATCTGTCCTAGTCTTACACCTACTTTAATCCGGAGGAGCACAGAAAAATTCTTTGCTTTCATGAAGGAACGCTTCGACAAGCAGTTCACTAAGATGGAAAAATCTCTTTTAAGCACAGTTTTAAGCATTCCCAAGAACATTTGCCTTCCAGAAGATAAACTTCAAGAGGAATTCTGCTATACTGCGAAACAGTTTCAAGAGCTGGAGAATGAAATCAGCCAGCTAGAAAGAGAACTTAAAGCTGAAATGTGTGCTGAGCAAGCCCTACAAACAGAACTGGAAGAGCAAAAGATTGTCCAGGGGCACCTTGAAGGGATTCTACAATGGTTTGATGGTCTTGACAATATAAGCAGAAATGAAGGGACTGGAAACCTTAAAGAAAGCTTTGCTGCCTTGACAAAAACTGCCGCTAAACTGCATAATATTGTGCAGGAAGTGGAGGACAAAATGAACAGACTGAGAAAGTGACTGTGTAGTAATATAATAAACACATTTCAATCCATTCTTTTTTCCCCTTTGAAAATATTTCCAAGAGATTTGTGTGGCAGTCATGAATTATTTGCATAATTTGCAAACAATAAAGGCCTTTCTGAGATAGCACCTTTCCCCTGGAATGAAGTTTAAAGCTGATTTGATTAATCTCTTTTGCTTTCAGAAGTATGGTCATAGTTGTGGGAAGGTTATCCGGCAAGTGGAAGTAAAGTCAAGCTAGGATCCCATTGTAAGCCCTAAATAATTGAAATTACTTAAACGATTCTGCAGGTTCTGCTCAAAGCTTCATAAAGGACACCTATTTGTGTCTTAACTGTACAATGGATTATAGCCTAAGAGAACATGAATCTTGCAGTGTTTGGAAAGAAGCAATAGGTAATTTTGCATCTGGATTTCAAGTAACAGAAAACATCACAATCAAAGTTAACAGCTTTAGAGGTAGTTTATTTCTTAAATTATATCCTGCCTTTCCAATTAACAAAACTCAGGTTGGTCAACAATGCAGAAAGATTTTAAAAAACCAAATCAGAATATTAATAAATAGTACCCACCTAGGTACTTAGTTATACACAAAAGACTATTTGAAGAAAAACAAGAGAAGGGAATCACATTGGCCTTTTGGTGATTCAAAACAGATACCGGTAGTAATGGAACTGTTTGAACCAATACATGCTGCTTAAAACTAACTAGTCAACAGCATGACTACATATATTGAGCTAGCACCCCCCTTTTTTTTTTACAAAGCCCAACAGAAAAAAAATTACAATGATTTTAAGTGCAGCATATAACACTGATCAGAACTGATGTTGGCAGGAATTAATACATTCGTATTACATAGTGCAAATATGTCATACTGTTTGTTCAGGGATGCATTACACTAGTATGTAATGTGAATAGGCCAACTAATCTATATGAGCCACTGTTTTGCATCTGACTTGAATATGATCTTTTAAAGCTAGCAAGGAAAAAATGCAAATGGAAGTACCCAATTTATATTACATATTTTAGTGGGAGTACAGCATCAATGTCAGGCTTTATTTAAGATGGAAGGGACTACAAAATGATCTTTTATCTGGTCAGATACTGCTTGGCTACCATAAGGTAGTTTTAGTTTATTGATTTCAAAGAATGTATCCTCCAAATGTGGGAAATACTAATATACCTGATGGTATAGTCTTGTCTCTCTAGCCCAGCTTGTGTTTAAATAATACAGTATTTTATATGGATTTTTCCTATACTATCCAATCTCTGCTAAAGTGGCTCTCAAAATAAGTAAAAGAAAATTGCCTCAACATACCAACTTATACATCAGGTATTTCCCTGAACCCAAATTCTGGGATTTTCTAAAATGGAAATTGCCAATCAACTGGAGCTCCAGAAAATAAGCTTGCAATAGAAACTTGTATTTCCATTTTCAGTGGATCTTTATGACATAGCTTACCAAGAAGCAGAATTCTTTGGGACAAAAGGAAGCCAGGCTAAAAACCCTTTCATGGAATAAGGGGTTGTGTCTTTCATCTAAAAAGATACATTAGGGCTACCAGAGTCTGGTTATTGAGAGGGGTAGTTTGCCCTCCCCCTTTTAATCACAGATCTCAATTTCACCAGCATATCTGGTAGGAAAAAGCTGTTGCCCACTCATACAACTTTATTTCCAGATGTTATTAAAAAGATGACATGCATTATGCTGATTTATGTAATCGGGACACTGGCCAGTGTTTCCACTAAACGACAGGAATTCAGAGTTGGTGACTGGTATGTTGGCCAAATCTTAATTGTACAATTGTTGGTCCTGGCCTTTAGACATGTCCAAGAATGAAATATATCCATCCCTTTCTGCTATCTGACCTTTAAGCAAAAATGTCACCAGTTGGAATCTAAGATGCATTCTTTGCAAAACAGGTGCTTCACACATAGCAATTTCTTTAATCCCCTTATGATAGTATATGCAATTTGGATCAAAATTTCCAAGAATTTGTACAAAAAAGTACTGCAACCAAAAGTCTGCCCCAAACCTATAATCCCCAGTTCTTATCATAAAAGGAGTTTATTCCTCACGACATGTTAGAAAAAAATAGCATAGTTCCAGTTAAATTAAAAAAAAAAGTAGAGGACACTTTGTACTTATATACATTGTGAGTATTATATATATACACACACACCCTTCTAAAGAAAAGTGTAGGGGAGACAGCAGCAATGTATTTCTAGAAAAGTAGGGCTATACAGATGGAATTAAAAAATCACTGTCCAGGAATCACAACCCTAGAAGCAAAAGGAAATAAAAGTTATTGTTTCTTAAATGAAGTCCTGATTCACTCAAAGTGCCAGTGTGTATTTAAATATAGCTTCTTTCTCACTGAGCAACATTATGTAAATTTTTAAATCTAAGTTTGGAAAATTATGGCACCTCCCTCTAGAGCAGGGTGATCAAACTGGCGGCTCACAGGCCGGATGTGTCATGTGCAGGCCACGCCCACCCCAGCTCCGCAAAGGGGAGAAACATCACGTGATGGCAATGTGATGCAGCTGGTTTGACACCTGTGCTCTAGAAGGTTTTTCTCTCTCTAATGATTATGAGTAAGGAAAGCATTCTTTGTGGCCAGTTCTTGCAAAACTGGGATAGTCGACAGAAAGGTTACGCTATTCTGCTTTATGTTCCACTTTTTAAAAATCCCTTTACATTTTAGTCAAAGTCTTTAAACAGAATAAAAAGATGACAAAAAAAACATGGCTGATTTCAGGCATTTTCTTGGGTGAACCAAGAAAGCTGCATGGATGCAGCCACAAATATTTGAGCTCAGCTCATCTTTGCTTTTCAAGAGAGTAACATTAGCATTGTATTTACAATATTGTGTATGAGAAACAGTGCTTCTGATTTTTGTGGTAAAAATTCTTGGGGGGGATTATTGGAGTGAATTGTCACTGCAATATTCTCATTTAAATTTGGATACTGACAGCTCATAAGATTACCTGACAGCTCATAAGGAAGTTAGCTTCTCCTTCCATCATATTAGTTACAGTGAATTCAGGACAGTGCTGACAATGTTGGCTGTGTTCCATCAGGCTTTCTTCTAAGAGTAACTGGAGCTTTTCCTCAGTCATCCCCTTAAAAGAGAAAAATCAAATTTCTATGCGGATTGAGTCAAGCTGTTGCTTGTCCAGTTGCCAATTAGCCCCAATCCCTCCTTTTCCTGTTACACACCCATGTGAAGAGAGCATAGGATGTTTTAAATTGGGCACCATCTTGCATTCATAACTTTCTAAGAATAGCTTTCAATAAAGCTGAAGGTCTCTCTAATTAAGTATTTTGCTTTCCACTATGGCGAGCCAGATGCTATGGAAAGCTTACAAGCAGGGCATGAAGGCGGTATCTTCTGTTTTTTATTTTACAGGTAGCCCTCCATCTCCAACCCCAACTGGGACTGGAATTCCCATTGCTAAACAATGCAGTTGTAAACTGCAACCACATTGCTTAGCAACAGCACTTGTTAAGTGAATTCCACCAGTCCAAGCTATTCTGGGCTTGGTCAGCCTTGGTTTTCCCAGGCAAGGGACTGTCTCCCCTTCAACTTCCCCCAAATGCCTCTTCCCTTCCATGTCTGTCTTTCGGGCTGCTCAATTGCGCAGCTCTGGGATACTTGCCATGCTGCGATACAGGGGCTTCCTGGTGTGCCATGACTAGAGGGCTTGCAAGAAGCCCGAGCCACAGTGCAAAACTTCAGCTGCCACTGGAAGCCTTACCCACCCCAGGAAGCATAAGAGTGCTGCCCAGCACAAAGCCGCCATCCAGCAATGAAGTTGCTGCCCAGTGGGGTAAACAGCTGCCCAGCAAGCCTCATCTGCTCCCACTGCCCTACATTCTGAGAGCAGAGCTGACCTTCACTGTCTTCTTGCTCCTCCTGCTGACAAGGCCCCTTCACAAGGGTACTACTGGCCATATGAGGCCATCTTCCCCTGGGCCTCAGGAGGAAATTGCCCTGGGTGACTTGTGGAAGAACGCCTTGTGCAGCCAGCAGCTCTCTTGTGAAGGACCACAGGATAAAAAGATGGCAAAGGTCAGCTACGGCAGCATGGACTGTGGAGTCAGGGAGCCAAAAGGTTGCCGGGGGCAGGGGGGGGTGCCGCAGTTGAAGCCACTCTGTGGTCATAAGTGAAACTAGGCTCCAAGTGCCTGTATTTTAATCTCATGACTGCAGAAGCACTGCAAAGGCCATAACTGGGGATCGGTTGTAAGTCTCTTCATTCAGTGCCACTGTAACTTCAAATGGTGACTGAACAAAGTTGAAAACCACCTGTATTTCATGTTTTGGGTTATTCCATTTGATAATGAATCCTAGATCTCACCAAAGGCCACCTAATGCAGCACCATTAGCACATCCTGTTCATGTTGCTCAGCAACTAGTATAGGCCAACATCAAAGTACTGCCTCAAAAACTGGAGGAAAAAGATACCCAATAAGAATAGGACCTAAGAGATCAACCCTCTTCCTACACACACACAAACTGGTCAATGAAGACTGATCATTCTTGACATAGAAGGTTCACAGATCACAGTAAGTTGATTTGCTGAAAAGCGGAAAGCAGTTGGCTGGGACCACAACATGTACTTAGCTGGCTAGCAGGGCCTCAGACTATGAAAGGTCTGTTTTTCATCAACTTTATGTCTAAATATGTTTAAGTGAGGAAGAAGCAATCAAATCAACAAACCTAAGCATGCAAGGCAGAAGCTTAAATACTGAAATTCCTTAACATTTGCTTACCAGGCTATTGATGCAGAGTCCACATTGGCATGCAACCATGTTACTTATCACAGTGAGATTGTTCCTAGATGCAAAGAGAATTGCAACGATGAAAGTGAAAAGTAATTTGCCTAGATTACAAAGGCATTGCACATGAGGATCAAATGAGAAGGAAAATGAAAAGCCATCAACTGATTAATGGAATTAGAAAAGCATTCTGCTACTGTACTACCTTGAAAAATTAATTAAAACTAGACATTACAAAAATAATTGTAGGGTCCAGTATATATATTCTGCAGAAACTGAGTAGCTAAAATATGCCATGAATCATTACTACTTAAGCCTACAAGTAGGTCAAGTGTCTGAAGAAAGCATTTCTTATATGTATATGTATATTCTTATATGTATCCATAGTAAGAAACCAGGCATGTTTGAAGACTTCTGAATTGCTTTCAGTCTAACCAGTTTTCTCTAGGTGGGTTCTGATGTCTAGCTAAGCCATAGTTAGTGAATAACAAATAGTTCTTCACTAACTATTCACAAGTCACAACAGCTGAGAAATTGGGATTTCCAGGTGTTGAAATCAGCTATGGGATATAAAACTAAGAACAAAATCTTTCCCTGGTCAAGCAACATGTACAAAACAGAGGTCAGCAAGAAGAAGAGAATATGTTAACATCATCTGTAAAAAGGTATTTAAACTATGAACCAGTGACTGAACAGCATGACAAGGAAAATCAGAAAGGAGGAAGAATTGGAAGGCACTTTCTGTAGTCCTGAATATGGAGCTCTCCATACTATACTGCAAATTTCACTAGCTAAGAAAATCAACCTTACTTCAAGATGCAAATAAGGAATGCCAACTTTTTTGCTCTCTACTTATCTCTGAAGATGGAAAAAGGAAAATGTCTGCATAAAAAGAACTTGCAAAAAATGAAGCTTCAACAGCAGTCCAGTGTTAAAGTAGTGGTTAAGGTGTTGGGTTTTAGGAAACTAGGAGATTGGGGTTTTTAGTTTCATTCTAGGCACAAAAGTTGGCTGGGTGAACTTGGGGCAGTCATTCTCAGTCCAACACACTTCTCAGGATGTTGTTGTGGGGAAAATAGGAAGGAGTATTAGGTGCTTTTTCAAAAAGCAACTGGACTTTGTTTTTCTTCTCATCCAAGAAGCTTTTCCAGACATTTCAGGAAAAATGTCTTCAAAAAAAAACAAAGTCCATTTGCCTTTTGAAAAAGCATCTTTGGGACAACCACAATCTGGATGAATGAGAATCTCCATACACATTCTCCACCTTGAGCTATTTCTAAAAATAATAGAGGCAGGACTTCAATAAATAAGTAAATAAACATGGGGCCTGGTACCAAGCAGAAATGGAGATTTTACAAGATGCTTTCTCAAGCCAATCAATTCACCTTCTACAAACAGGACAGATGATATGGTGTTCTGCATCTAAGCCATCAAGCATTGCATTAAGGCATTCCTCCTCAAACTTCAGGCTTTGCTCATACTCCTTTATGGCCAGCTGTTCTGCAAAGGAGAGCATTGCTGTTAATTGGTTAAATCTCTTTTAAACTGAGTTCAATTCCCAGTGAGCCCATGGAGCCGGATATTCCTCACTTCAGAAACCTGGATTTTGATCCACTTTCTAATTAATGTGGCCCCATCCAATCTATCTCACAGGGTGGTTGTGCTGGGGAAAACAGGAAGAGGAAGGAGTATTCGGTATGTTGGTCACTTTGAGTTATTTATGAAAATAGGTAAGATAAAAATAAATATATCTGTTAGCTTTCTATTCCACTTTTCCTCAGGGACTCCAGGCAATGTACATAGTACTGTACTCCATTTATTTACTTGCAATAACAACATTGTGAGGGAGGTTGAGCTAAGAGAGTGTGGCCGATACAAAGTCATTGACTTAATTTCTAGGAGTAAAATTGAATCTGTATGTCCCCAATCCAACATTTTAACTATATTGAACTATGATATATCCAATTTCCTCACTTTGTTTCATGTTTTTGTTTGCTAATTTTAAATGTACCTTGGTTTTCCCCCCTTTCCTCCTGACATACAAGAAGTAATTTACTGACAGAGCTTTCCCTGGGTCAAAACATTTCATTCATATGGAAAATGAAACTTTTATTCCCTGCCTTTGAGTCAAGTAAATTATAAGATGCAGATGTTATTAATTTTGAGCTGATTATACATTTCCATCATCACATTCTAAGTAACACTTTTATCAGTACACAGTTTACAAACATGCACTGCTGAAGGACATAGAGCCCTGAGATCCCTAGTAAATTCCTGGTTGACCCTGCTTGGCTTTTTTGAAATTTATCAAATTCAGCTATGCACTGTCCTTTAGTAAAAGCATTAATTAAAGCAGCAGTTATCAAAAATAAGCCAGAATACCTTGCAAGATCAGTTCCTGCTGGATTTCATCCAATACAGCCAGTTCTTCAAGCATCTAAAGATAAAAACACCCTGTTAAATATTCTAGTCATATTTAAGTGGTAATGGTATATGTGAGAGAGACACACTTAGGACTACTTTGGTTTCATACGTACAGTCTCCAAAATGAAGACTGGAAACAGATGTTTGCCCAGGACCCCTCCATGGTAGTGAGCGACATACATTAGGCTTTATCTACCAAAGGTTCTCAGAACACAAGGGTGAATTCTACGTAAAAAATCTTTCCACTGCTTTCTTAGCTTTATAACATCAGGTCCATCATTCAAGAAGCGGGAAGACATTTTGGCCTCCCCTAAGGCAGTGTTCCCCAAACTTTCCAAGTTGACCGCCCAGTGCGCGGTGGAGGGGGGGTGTTGAATGAGGGACAGGTGTGCATGCTCACACAAGTGGGGCTACAAGCGCTGGTACCCACACAAGTGGGGCTGTGAGCACTGGCCTTGCTGCAAGTGCGCATGGAGCTGAGTGCCAGTGCCACCACAGGTGTGAGTCAGGCTGTGCACACACATATGCCAACCCTCACAGTCTAGTTGCAAATAGGCCGTGGCCCACAGGTTGGGGACTCCTGCTCTAAAGTATACTTTTAAGTCAAGCTCAGAATTATTGTGACGATGTATTCTAGAATGATATGTTGCTTTTTAAAAAAGAAATTGTGTTTCTAACACAGCTTTTCTACAAGGAATTCAAGGTTACATGCTTTCTCCACAGCACCAACTGAGCATTTTTTCCCACCCGCCTAAGTTATGACTGCTTCAAAATTTAGTATTTTTGGATTTTCAAAATAGTAATTTATTAAATGTATATGCTGTCTGATTCTCAAAGACTTTGAGCAGCTCATAACAAATTATAATAAAATCAATAAAATATAAACCATTACAAAATATCAAAAGTAAATTGTGTTTCTACTCCTACCCCACTGCTTATTTTTTCAAATGAGCTTGAAATTGTTTTATAAATTAATTTAAAAGCCTCATATGCAAAGTTACTTTCTACAACTACAGAAGTATTTCCTTTTTGCTTAATAAGAAAAACATATGTAAAACATATTTAGACGAATTGCTATTCAAGAAGCAAGAAAAAGACATTCTTTCCAATCCTAAATCACCATTTCAAATCAATGTGAAATAAAAATAAACTTTTGGTCATATCTCAAACAACGTGGCCTAGATCTGCAAGTGTGATAATAACATCTTGTGAAATTTTGTGCCTAATTTTTGCCCCTAGAACCATTGCATGATGACATCAGAAAAGACTACTGATCCTTTTAAGGCAGTGTTTTTCGACAGCTTGAAGATCTATGGACTTCAACTCTCAGAATTTCTTAGCCAGCATGGCTGAAGAGTTCTGGGAACTGAAGTCCACCCTTGAAGTTGCTAAAGTTGAGAAACATGGATGCCAAACCTATGTTTTGACACCGACGTATCCCCCACCCCCATTCATACTGCACTAACCTGGGAAGAATCTTGCTTTCTCAGAGAGGGTAGCTGAGAATCCACAGACTGCAAAGCTTTCCACTCAACTTCCATCACCTCCTGTACCAGCAAAGCTTTATTTGGTCTACTCTCTCCATTTTCTCCCACTTGACGATATCTTTCAAGCAACTTAGCCCGACTACTTTTCAGTCTATCCACACAGCGCTAAAAAAAAGAAAACAAAATATAACAATGTCAGCAGTTAACCCTGAACAGAACAGAATAACAGAGTTGAAGGGATCTTGGAGGTCTTCTAGTCCAACCCGCTGCTTAGGCAGAAAAACCTATACCATTTCAGGCAAATGGTTATCCAATCTCTTCTTAAAAATGTCCAGTGTTGGAGAATTCACAACTTCTGGAGACAAGTCGTTCCACTGATTAATTGTTCTAACTGCCAAGAAATTGCTCCTTAGTTCTAGGTTGCTTTTCTCCTTGNNTAGTTTCCATCCATTGCTTCTTGTCTTGTGCTTTGGAGAATAGGTTGACCCCCTCTTCCTCGTGGCAACCCTCTATTTATCAGAACGGTGCTATCATGTCACCCGTAGTCCTTCTTTTCATTAAACTAGGCATAGCCAATTCCAGCAACCATTCTTCCTATGTTTTAGCCCCCAGGCCCCTAATCATCTTTCTTGCTCTTCTCTGCACTCTTTCTAAGGTCTCAACATCTTTTTTACATCGTGGTGA
>AZIM01002217.1:29471-43637 GCA_000516915.1 Ophiophagus hannah
TTCAGACAAATGGTTGTCCGATCTCTTCTTTAACAAAAAAGAGATTCACCTCATGCCCACAGCCATATGCATAGGCAACCTCATTTTTGTCCCCAATATTGAATGTGTAAATTTGAGTTGAATCAGAAACATTCAGTTTCCATGGAAAAATGAGGGCATTCAGTGTAGAAATACAAATGGCATCTGTAAGAGACAGCAAGACTGCCACTGTTCTTGAACTCCTGTTTGGTACCAAAGTTAATGTCCACTAACTTTCACAGATCCTTTAAATTGTAGTAAATATAATTTTATTTTATATCTGAGGTTGCAATTTTTAATTGATTTTTAGCATTTAATGTCACTCCTTTTCATAATGCAAATTCTGATATGGATTGTTTTTGCAATACTGTATTTTGATCATATTTAGATAGCCATCCATCTCACAAGAGAGTGAGTGGGCAGTGTACAATAGTTAAAGAAAACCAACAAATAGGTTTAAAAATGTTATTAAAAACTATTAACCATTGCCCTTGCTTTGAACTTTGTTATGGGGTGACTCATAAATTAGATGAAAAGTAGTATAAATATTGATTAGTTGACAGGTAGATTGATTGAAGATGCATGAAAAAAATTGGTCATGTGAGTGTTTGATTTTGCCTGTAATGTGAAGCAATAGTCTCCAAACAGTCTTGCAATTTCTATGAGATTTTTTCCTGTAATTCTTTTCTGTTCTTATTTTAAGTTGGCAAGACACAGAAGTGCAATTTAGTTTTTGCTAAACAGGGAAAATCCAAAGAAGTACATAAATGGAGACAGTATAAAGCTTCATTGACAAACTAGGAATTGTTTTCCATAGTGTCCAAGGACTATCCATCACACATGTTTCAGTTGGAAGAATAAATTATTCCTTTTGTCTGTGACTGCCAACTTTGTAGTCCTCTATTGTAGTTATGAATTTATTTGCAGACTGATCCTTAAACATTGGCAGTTACTAGTAATAGTATGATTAAAAAGCTTCATTTTGTGTGAACACAGTTATTATGTTTTGTAGATTGTGGCTCATGACTTTGCACATTGTGGAAAGATACCCAATTCAAGATTATTCAACAAATCATAATTAAGCAAACCAAGGCTTAGCGTACTGTATCAGCCCTTATGCTAACATGAGAAATGTCTCTAAGCAAACTTGTTTTTGTTTTCAGATTCTTCTCTGCATAAATTCACCCTTCTTTGAAGTGTATCAAACTGTTTTAAGTCCTATGCAACAGCATGTAGCTCTCATAGGAACAAAAGGATTAATGGTGTTGGAGTTACCTAAACGTTGGGGAAAGAATTCTGAATTTGAAGGTGGAAAATCTACCATCAATTGTAGGTATGTAGAATTTCCATTCATCTTGATTATCAGCTTTAGAATTACCTGATTGCTTTATCATTTCTCTTTATCATGAGGCTACCTCAAGATTATTATTACATAGTGGTGCCACTATTTGCCAATGTTCTCCCGTCCAATATTTTAAAAGACCCTTTTCAGTAATGCAGGTTCTTTAATAGCATCTCCAAGGTGGGAATCAAACTGACAAGACTGGAGATGCAGCAGTGTAATCCATTCCCCTCCTGGCATCACATACATATACAGAAGCAGCGATTGGATTGTGTTGTTTTGGCCACTGCTATCTTGTCTTTTTTGACTCCTCCTGTGAACATTGCTGATTTGCATTATGGAAAGCAGTCTTTCAGACTGCTTCAAACAGGTGCCTGAGGGATAGTGAAGATAACCCTTGTTAGACTTGACCTAAAGTCCAGCTGTGGATATTTCAAGACCCTGGAATGGTGTATCTTATTGTGCTACGTTTGCCTTGCTTCTGGATCATCACAGGGAACTTTGCTTTGGAAATGTGTCATCATTTCAGTTATACCTACTTACAGTATGGAGGTAGATGCTGAAGATTTCAATGAAAAAGCAGGTGTGTAGAAATATTTGGAGAAAATTTCTCATGAGAGTATTCTGGAAACCAGTTTGGGACTTGAGAGGGAGCATTAGATTGAGATTGCAGGGAGAATTTTAATAGGGATTAACTGGGAAAGCAGTCAGAAAAATATCAAGCCATTCTAATTCTGTCTCTGACATAGCAGAGACATAGAATTAGCAGGTTGGCCTGCAAAAGTCAGTGGATTATTCTTTTCATAGTATAGCCATTGTAAGATGTGAGCTGCTGGTTAAAGCATGGCAACAGATGAATGAATAGTAGATCTTTTGTGGCTGAAATGCATACATGTGTTTTCCAGCACCATACCTATTGCTGAAAGGTTCTTCACCAGTTCATCATCTCTGACCCTGAAGCATGCTGCTTGGTACCCCGGTGAGACTCTGGAGCCGCATGTTGTGCTATTAACATCCGATAACACAATAAGGTAAATGTTTCTTGCTCTGAATGGATTGTATTTAAGAGAGTTATAACTCCAAAGAAACATAAAAACAGATCTCAACAAAGCCATCACTGGTTTTGTATGGATACATTTGCTGCTGCAGCCAACAAAAAAAATTCCAACCAATATGGAAAATTATTTACCATAATTGAAATATACACTTATACAGTAGTTATTCAGTTTGAAGGAATAATCATGTGGGATGTTTTTGTTAATTAAAAACTTTTCTTTGTTTAATAGGATTTATAGTTTGAGTTCACCCCAGACACCTGTGAAAATGATAACACTTTCAGATGCTGATGAGGAAACATTGAGACTTAATAAAGGGTAAGATTGAATCTTCCTCTGCACCAGGCATGCTCAGCTATTGTTTATTTGCCTCAAAACTGGACCTGTGTCTAGAGACACTGCTGACTAAAGTCTCTGCCTTTTCTGCTTCAGGAGAACATATACAGCGTTGATAGGAGAAACTGCAGTGGCATTTGACTTTGGACCTCTAGCGGTACTTCCTAAGAATGTAACTGGACAGAGAGAGAAAGAGGATGTGCTGGCATATCCTATGTATATCCTGTATGAAAATGGAGAGACGTTTCTGATCTACATTAATCTCTTGCACAGGTAAAGACTTGGTTGAGAAAGTTCACTTAGTGGCATTCAGTTTGCCTATCTGACCTAGAGAGTACATTTTCAAATATAGGATGTTATAAAGGCACTGGTTGAAAAATAAAAAAAAATAAAAATAAAGGCTGAATGGAAACCAACTGTTTCTAAATAACACATTTCATCTTCTGTCACTGGTACTGTGCCTCAATATGTTTTGAGTATTCTAGTTTTGGCAAGGTTTTGCATTAGCTATTCAAAGATTCTCTCATTGGGCTAACATTTGGGGCACTACAGAGAAACTGATGGAGAGTCAAGAAAGACCAAACAAAGGGTTTGCATGCAATGCAAGGCAAATATATGGAGGATGTTTCATGGTTATGAATAAAGCAACAATATTATGACATATAGAAAGTCTGATTAATTATATTTTTTTTTAAAGGAGTACCTTAAGCATTTTCCAGTCTGTCCCTAGAAGTGCTTAGAGCTAAGTCACTTCTCTGAAGTGTGGCTCAAGCAATTGCTTCCAGGAGTGACATTACATTAGATTTTTATAAAATATATATATATTTTGTTCTCAGAATAAATATTAAATATGTGAGACCATGGAACATTCTTAGCTCCTGGTAATTCAAGTAACTCAATTTTTGCAGAAAACAGTGAAAAGTTTCTTTTATCAAGCAGTTAATTTGGTTTATTTGGCAGGACAGTGATGATAAAAGTTAATGCTATTAAACAGCCTCCCACTCATCTTGAAATTATTATTCCAGCACTAGTAACCTTGGAAAGCTGCTGGGCCCATTGCCGATGTATCCTGCAGCTGAAGACAATTATGGCTATGATGCTTGTGCAGTTCTCTGCCTTCCCTGTGTTCCTAACATCCTAGTGATTGCTACCGAATCGGGGATGCTTTATCATTGTGTGGTACTAGAGGGAGAAGATGATGATGAACAGATGGTATGTTACTGCTACAATTTGCAGGTTTGAGAAAAAGTGTTGATATATGAGAGGAATCTCTAGTTCTGTGGTAAAACAAAATGTTCTGCATACAGTAAGCTCTAACATTGTCCAGATGAAAGAATCAAATTTTAATCAATAGAACAGATCCATGCCTTCCAGAAACAGTCTGGGCTAGAGGCTGAAATGGCCTGAGTATAAATCCCTTAAAACATTTGTGTGTATTTTTAGGCATCTGAGCCTTGGTGGTGTAGTGGTTAGAGTGCAGTACTACAGGCTACTTCTGCTGACTGTCGGCTGCCTGCAATTTGGCAGTTCAAATCCCACTAGGCTNGACTCTGTAAATTGCTTAGAGAGGGCTATAAAGTACTGTAAAGTGTTATATAAGTCTAAGTGCTATTGCTATTGCTATCTGACTACAGAAGAGGTCATTTGCTGTATATCCAGATTTCTTATAGCAATCTTGCATATTAATTTGAGTTATAATAAACAGTGTAGTGTTACAATATAACGTTCTAGTGATTGTGAGTAGCCAGCCCATAGGTTGCATATTGCTCCCCAGCTTTTTTTCACTGCTGTAATTCAGTAATAAAATGGATGTCTTTCAGTTTCATAATTTTGACATTTGGATGTCTTTCAAGAGAGGCATTAGAATAATTTGGAAACTCTCCTTCTGTCACCTTCTTTCTTAATCTGTTCACCCCAGGTTTAAATAATATGCTAAAGTCTTTGGGTGTGCCCCTTCTAGGGAAACTAGATAGAAGATTGAGGGACTGAGAAGTAGCTTCTACCTTCTCCAGTGTTTTCCATCGCTGCCTTAGTTATATTGCTGTGCAGAGTTGACTTCAAATACCAACAGTTTGAAATGCGTGATCTCTACCCAAGAAATATGTTTTATCCTAACCATTCAAGTGACTGCTGGAAAGGGGAGAACGTATCCTTGACAGACATTTAAACTGATTGATTACTGGTTGAAGTTAAAGTGAGTGCCACTCAATGCAGTTCTGTTCTATGTCCTTGGAATAACCGGCTCAAGGTTGACTCAGCCTTCCAACCTTCTGATGTGGGTAAAATTGGGGCCCAAATTGTTGGGGGCAATATACTGATAATGCTTATATTGTAAACTGCCCAGATAGTGCTGTAAACCGCTTTGAGGCAGTATATAAGACTATATGCTATTGCTATTAACCCAATGTGTCTCAAGGGAATCATGACTTGAAAAATGTTAATATAATCATTCCATTTTCCCTGCAGTCTGTCAAGTCTTGGGATTCCCGAGCTGACCTCATTCCATCACTCTATGTGTTTGAGTGTGTTGAATTGGAACTTGCTCTGAGACTTGCTTCCAGAGAAGGGGAAGAACCTATAGAGTCAGATTTCTCCTGTCCAATGAAATTGCACAGAGGTAAGAACATGGGTCATTACTTGTCTTATATTTGTTCTCTTTCATCTCCATTTAATATATGATAAATCTGCCTTTTAGGGCATATAACAAAATATTTTTTAAAAAATACACATCTGGAAAGCTCGAGCATTGTACCAGGAGCAGGGAAGTTTAAAATCCTGGTTAATTTTAATGTTGGCTGGATGACCTTATAGAACAACTGAGACAATAAAATGAGAGTTGCAAATGTGACCTTGAAATGGCATTCTTATACAGCTTAATGTGTGGTTTTAGTTGAACACAATAGATCGTTTCAGTAGAGAAGCACAGCACTGTATGGTGAGTCACTGAAAGTAGTACAGTATGTAAAGATATACTGTATTTATACAGTTCATATTTTGAGTAGAAATTGCAAATAATCAGAGCGGCTAATAATTTCCTATTCCAATTATATCATTTTTTTTAGATATAGTCAAAGTAAAATTGTTTCTGTAAATCCCTTGCCTTATTTTTCAAGTTGTTTTACTGTATAATCATGAGCAACTGAAGTGTTGGGAGATGATGGAACTGCTTCATATGAGAAACCTGGCAGATTTCCATTTTTAAACTCATGTACATGCAGTGTGAAATCTCTCTTGTGTCAATTTGGTCATCAATTAATACAAAACCATGCTTATGTTTCTCAGATCCCAAATGCCCTTCTCGCTACCACTGCACACATGATGCTGGTGTACATAGTATTGGACTCCCTTGGATCAACAAACTACACAAATTCCTTGGTTCTGGTAAGTAACTTAGTCTTCCTGGCTTGTAATTCAGTTTTTCTTAAAAATACATATTTAGGTTCTTGTCATTGCCTTGAGTTTAATGTATATTTAAAAGCTAGGATATTAATGTGTTCATAACTAGCCTTCAAATTTGGTGGCTTCTACTCTTTGGAGTGCTCTCTCACTGATATTTGGGAAGCAAATACTGCTATACTTTCTAGCAGTATGTCTGTCTTGGATCCTATTTTTCATCAGACCTTTCTGTGAGAACTTGTATTTCCTAAATGTATTTTTTCCTCCCTTTTAAAATGCATAGTTCATATGCACCATATATATTTATAAATGCTTTTACATTACAAACTTATTTTATTTTGGTTTTTATCTTTGTGTTTTAATACAGAAATGTGATATAAAAATATATCAAATGAATAGGGTAGTTTGTGGTGATACCTGAATCCTGCAAATT
Source organism: Ophiophagus hannah (assembly GCA_000516915.1). Lineage (NCBI taxonomy): Eukaryota > Metazoa > Chordata > Lepidosauria > Squamata > Elapidae > Ophiophagus > Ophiophagus hannah. The sequence goes on from AZIM01002217.1 coordinate 36,052, forward strand.
GGAGTTAGTGTTTTATATTAAATTAGTGGACTTGCTGTTTCAGACGAAGAAGACAAAGACAGTTTGCAGGAGCTTGGGGCAGAACAGAAGTGCTTTGTGGAGCATATCCTGTGTACCAAGCCTCTACCATGCAGGTAGGAGCCAGTGTGGCTTCCACCTTTTCTCCAGTTGATGTTCTTCATGCAGCTTATCTTTGGAGACCTTTGCTCAATAACTCTTACAGATAATAGTTGTAACATATGAAACAGTGAAGCGTATGTTGGCTTTGTTAATAATTTGGTACATGTGTTTGGGATAGAGACCGGGGGGTCACATGTACTGCATTTACCTTGCTCAACTAGAGTTGTAAGTTATAGGAAAAATAATGTTCAAGAGAATCGTTGTAGGTTGGATCTTTCATTTTATATATTTAAATGTCTTAGTCCCCAACTTTATACTCTTCAGATATGTTGGAGGGTAAAACATTCATTTTTCAGGCATGAAGAGTGATTATGCTGATTAGGGATGATGAAGGTTGTAATCATGGTATATACCTGGCTACTTGAGATACTGTCTCCAGTTGTATTTTTTCTTTTACTTTTAAGCATCCCAGAGTTGTGCTTATAATAAATTATATACATAAATGATAAGCGTCCCAGAGCCATGGTGATCTGAGAACTGTATAAATAAATACAGTTGTCAAACATTTGGTTAGGAAGGATTGTGCTAGAAAAAAGGAAGGCAATAAGTCACTTCCAGGAGTCATGAACTGAATATGCCTGGAATCCAGAAATAATCACCTGAATCTTTTAAAGAAGCAGGCAGTACATGTGGGTCATACTGCCCATCCAGTTGGAGTTAAATAGCTTCTCATAGAGAGGAAGAAGCTTTTGCCTTTTAGTCTGAATATAGTAAAGATGGCTGTTCTTCTGCCACTAAGACTGCTAGGAGAGATGTTTAAAGAGATGTTTTGTTCCTGTAGACAACCTGCGGCAATTAGAGGGTTCTGGATTGTCTCAGATATTCTGGGCCCTACAATGGTTTGCATCACCAGGACCTATGAATGTATTACCAGGCCTCTTCTGTAAGTATGAAGCCATTTATAATCTATGCCTATTTACTTTTACTTTAAGTTTTCCACAAGTGAAAAGCATTGCTGTTTACACATGCAGTCACAGATATTTATATATTTAAACACACACACACACACACACANCACACACACACACACACACACATATAGGCAACTTTAAGACAGGAGGGCTTCAACTCCCAGAATTCCCATGTTTGCTGGCTGAGGAATTCTGGGAGTTGAAGTCCCCTACCATAAAGTTTCCAAAATCGAGAAACACTGTTTTAGATTGAGGTGGCTTGTTCCACAAATCGTATCAAAGTTACCCACAGCTTCATATGCAGTACTGAAGAGTTAAATCAACCTTAATAATTGCTTCACATTTAGAAGTTCTCAGATTACATATAGTGGATTCAGATTTTGGTTGACATGGATTTTTAGATTTCCTTGTTTCAATTACAACATTACCTTGTTCTTGAAAGCATATCTGTTTTCCCCCTTATATATCAGTTGTTTGACTAACTCCTTTGTGATATGCTTGCTGGCACCAGCTCTCATTGAACTTGCATTCTTTTAAGTACTTCTGGAGACAACCACCTTTATACGCTCGGCTTTTGTTTAAAATATCTATGAAGTATAGTATTTTAGTGAAGATCTGCAAAATTCATGGCATACAACCAGTAGTTCGATAACTTTGTAGCCTGTTCAAAACAGGCATCTCTGCTGCTTCCTGCAATAATGCAAATGGAAAATATATGTCTTTCCTGGTTTCCAGATGGATTCTCTCACAGTAAAAGAACATTGTGTCTCCCAAACTAGGCTTAAGCATTTATCTTGCTGTGATTTCCTGGAAAAATCCAATCTGGAAGAAAAATAGATATAAGAATGTTTTAGTGGAGAGTGTGTTGGATGAAAAAGAAAGGGATGAATTTTCCTTCTATTTTGATTTTGTAGGCCCTGCAGTGCTTTTTGCTGGCATCTTAGCTTACAGGGAGGGAAAAAAACCCTACTTTGATTTCTTTAATCTGTTCTCATAGAAAAGAGGGAAACTCTCCTTAGTGGGTTCTTCCTAGAAATATTAACAGTAAGGTGTAACATTGAATAAGCCTCTCTTTCTGACATTTTCTGCATGAGAGTTATGGATAGGAAGGGCCAATGGCAATACAAGCCATTTTTCTTGGCAATGGTAGGAGGGTTGAACATATCCAAGGAACTTGCTGAAAAGGAGAAAAAAGGCAGAGAAGAATCGTTGATATTAATAGATGCCTGACATTTGTTTTGACAGTTCCACAGTCCACCCAACGTGCCCTCCACTTCTATGCACCAAGGAAGAGCCACAGAAGTCTACCACACCTCTCCGCATCCTAGCTGAATCACAGGACTCCTTTGAGAGACATATCCGGAACATCCTGTGTCGCACCTCTGCAAATCCATTGTTGCTGAAGTACATCTTTTTCTTTGTGAAAATCCAATTTGACATAAAGTGGATTTTTTGCTGTTGTTACTTTGCTGCTTTGCTTCACCGATGTGCTAAGATAGACCCTTTCCAAGACTTGGGGAGAGCTTGTGTGTTGTTCTTTGTTTTGGCTGTTGGTTCTCATTGCTGCAATTGGCAAACTGCATCTTGTTTGGGATGACCACCAAAGCTTGATCTTTTCAGTGGACTCATGATCACTTTTTTTTTCTGGCTGAAAATCTCCCACTCTGTTTTTGGCTGTTTTTGCATCTTTTCTGCTATTGCCCTAAATCTGTTATTCTTCTTTCATGCAAGGCTGGTAAGAGATTCAGAGAATACAAGCTATCTTGTTGGTTCCACTGAATTATTATGCTCATAGAATAGTGTCTTCTGGTTGACTAAGGGATAGGGGAATTGATTAGGGAACTTTTATCAAATGTTGATTTCAATATTTTAGTCTTTAGATAAGGTGTTCACTGCCTGTCTGTCATCTTTCATACTTTTCAACTGCCCATCTTCCTCAGAGATGTTTATATATATGTCATGTATATATTTTCCAAGCTTGGATGTCCCATGTTTGCTTTATTTTTTTAAAGAGCTGCAGATAAAGAGTCTTCCCCTCCCCCAGAAGAATGCCTTCAGCTTCTAAGCAGAGCCACCCAAGTATTCCGGGAAGAATATATTCTAAAACAGGACTTGGCTCGAGAAGAAATCCAGCGAAGGTAACCGTGGCTCTTTGTTTCTACATTTCTAAATTCTAAATGTAGCAAGTCATTTCAGCATTTTCTTACAGTGACTAAAACGAGGGTTTTTGTGTCTTAAGATTCTGCTGCCCTAAATAAAATAGAGAATAATTCGAAGTGCCACTAATTTTTTTATTGGATCCAATGTTTCCAAAAAGGGCACTTAAATGATTTGCAACGTGTATAACAATATTTCTAAAAATGAACAATTCTGCCTGTATGTTATCAAAAAACTTCAGTAAAGGTCTAAAATTGCATTTTGAATCATCTTTTATTTACTGCCTGCCTTAGTCTTGATTTTCTGCTGACCTAAGTGTAATAAACCTAACATTACTTTAAAAAATAATCTGTATTATTCTGAGAAAAGCATTTATTCTGCTTCCCCAGTGATTTATTTAACACACACTACAAATGAAAAGAAATCCCATTTTCTCCACATTAACTATACTTAATGTTTCTACATTTTTCTGTCCTTGGAATAGAAGAGTTAATAGTCATTTTTTGAATATTTTAATTTACTTTAAATATTAAAGCCTTAGGTATTTATCTTCTGTAATATCTTACTCAACAAATGTAGTTAGAGGAAAACAAAATATGCACAGATTGAGGCATTGTTTCCCATCTAACCTTTAAATCTTTTCTCCGCCTCAGAGTGAAATTGCTGCGTGAACAGAAAAAAAAGCAGGTGGAAGATCTAGACTGCTGTCAAGAAGAAAGGTAAAGGCCAACCCATTTGTGAGACATTTCCCCCCCACACTTTATTGATTTAAACCATGTAAATTTTATTTCTCAGCCAAAAAGGTACCATAGAATGACTTGTTATTTGAGCAGGACAACATGTACTACTTTTAGGACTTACAGTGTAAATGACAGACAAGGAACTGGAGATGAATATTAGGAAAAGCAAGTTCCGCATGAGTTCTCACTGCTAGTTCTTTGGCCAGCTGCAACACAAGCAGTTCATCTAACTGTATGGAATAGCTGCCACCAATAAGTTATGAGAGATCCAAAATTGATTAATTTCAGGAGAGGAAACTTGTCTCACAGTTAGATGGCATGGTTTAGAGCAAAATTACACAAAGAATTATGATGGCTTTTCTGGATTGTCCCATGGAAGTAGCAAAAGTCAGTGATGCAGACTATTTTTGTACAGAAAGTATTTTAGATTCACACACATTCAATAGCTTGAATGGCTTGGTTCGAATGGCTTGGGTTATAGATCAGAAGTGGTATTTAGCAGGTTCTGACCAGTTCNCAGTATCCTTCCCCTGCCACGCCCACAGAAGCAGTAGTAAAAATTTTTGAATCCCACCACTTATGGAGATCCTCAAATCATCCAGATCATGGTTGTCCCAAAGGTGCTTTTCCAAAAGGCAACAAGTCTTTCTTGGGGTTTTTTTCCTTGAAAATATTTCACTTCTCATTCAAGAAGTGGAACTGAAGAAGCTCCTTGGATGAGAAGTGAATTTTTGTCAAAGAAAAAAACCCAAGGAAATCCAGTTGCTCTTTGGAAAATTACCTTTAGGACTTGGGTTGTAGAGTTGCAAAAATTGTGCTTGATTTTGGAGAGCTACTGTCGTACCGTATATTAATAGATACCACTGAACAAGACAAATGCACCTATCATAGACTGGGAGGGCCAGACATTATAGGAAACAATTTGTATGACTACTGACCCAGGTTGCTGATTTTCCTTTTTCCTCTTTAACATTACCAGGCCTAACATTTAGCTCCTTTTAGGTGAAACTTAAGTCAAATTGTACATTCTGTATTTTAGTGCTTTTCTGGTTCCTCATAGATGCTGCTATTAGAGATCATAGAAGTTGATTTGTAATGAATGTATCCATTAGAAATTGCATGAAATTACTTAAGGAATAAATACGTTTTGTGTATCATAATGCTGTAATGTGTAAAAAAAACAAAAGTGTGCTGCTGTTCTGAAAATAACATTTTGTTTTCTCATACAGGAAAAGCTTGAGAGAGATGGCAGAGCGTTTGGCTGACAAATATGAAGAAGCCAAAGAGAAACAAGAGGATATTGTGAACAGGTGAGGGTATCTTACTATAGGCTCTTCTAGATTAGCTGAAGTAACTGCAATTATCTAACTTCTTGCTAAAGAAACTATTGTAGACTTGCTTAGAAGCCCAGTCATTAAACTGAACTACTTTCTAAATTATAATACATGTGTTAATAGAAGAAAGCCTAGTTTATGGAAAGGCAGTTGCAGGCTACACACCCAGCAAAATGAAAATGGATAAGCAGTTTTTCTTGTGGAACTGTTTCACTTAAATACCAGATAAATATACTGGGTTCACAGATTCTGCCAAGTCAATTATTATTGTTTAGCTCAATGAAAATTGTTTTAGCAGTGTTTAACTTTTTAGAAAAAAGGGGCTGCTACTTTTCTAAAAATTATTACTGTACTATTGTACCTCTTTTTCCTTGTCAAACATCAAGCAGCTAGAGTAACCAATAAGTCTGCTAATATTTAATTAGCAAAATGAAACTAATTTACTTTTGAACAAAAGTGTACATCACACCTCACCAAATAAGAAACTAAAATCTACAAGTAAATTTGAATGGAATGGTCATATATTGTATAAGCGTAGTACTATTCTGAGAAGATATTTGGTTATGTAGTCTGAAAAGGCATAGCAAATTCCCATTTCCACTGCCCCTTGTTAGAAACCTGACATTCTTTTTGTGGCTACAGGATGAAGAAAGTTCTCCGTAGTTTCCACTCACAGCTGCCTGTCCTGTCAGATAGTGAAAAGGATATGAAGAAGGAGCTACAAACAATACAAGAACAACTGCGGCATTTAGGCAATGCTATCAAGCAGGCAAGTGCTTTCTCATTTCTAAAAACATCTAGAAAAATAAAATGAGGGGTCTTTACCACTCTCTGAGCTTGCTTGTTATTCTGCAGACATTTCATTACCCCAACTAGGTAACATCATCAGTGCAAGTAAGGAGTGCTGTTTGCTGTCACTTTATATTCTGGTGTCTTGCCTATCTGTGTGGGTGAGGGCAGTCTTAGAGATTCTTTAATTGGGCTGTTTACCGATGGCTCTTTGGCAGGTTCTTGATTGGGGTATTGCTGTCTTGATTGTTGGTCTGAAATTAATCTTGGAGTTAATCTATGCTGATCTGAGTGCTGATTACTGGTGGAAAGGTGCTGAGTCTTTTTTCCCTTTTGGGCTGGTTGATTGTCTCTTTTGCAGATGTTGTTAATGTCTATGTGTCTATTGAGGGCTGATTTGTCAGAGTGCTAGGCTTCTAGAAATCCCCTGGCATTTTTGGACTTGGCCTGGTCTAGGATTGTCACACTTTCCCAACTGAAACTATGGTTAAATCTGTCCATAAGCTGTGAAATTAAAGAATTTTCGTCATACCTTCTGACTGCCAGTTGGTGTCTGCCAGTCTTTTGCCTGTTTGTCTATATCCGTGATGGCGAACCTATGGCACGCGTGCCAGAGGGTGGCATGCAGAGCCTTCTCTGTGGGCACGCATGTCATCGCCAGCTGCTCTTCTGGTTTCTGGCACACAGAACTCTCTCTGGCATGCTGGCCAATTGGTCTTCGCGGGCACTGGAGTGCCAAAAAACAGTCCTGAAAATGTCCCAAAAATGTCCCGAAAAAGGCCCCAAAGTGGCCTGAAAACAGCTTGAAAATGCCCCAAAGATGGCTTGAAAATGGCCCCAAAATGCCCCAAGAATGGCCCCAAAACACCCGAAAAATGGCTCAAAAAACAGTCTGAAATGGCAAAAAAGGTCCAAAAACAAGCATGCACACTGGCAAGCTGGTATTTGGGTTTCCGGCGCTTTGGCATGCATGTTCTGGTTTGGGTACTCAGTGCCAAAAAGGTTAGCCATCACTGGTCTATACCAAAGGCATCAAACTCCCATTGTCATGGTGTTGTCACATGACGTATCACGACTTTCTTCACTAAACCAGGCATGGGCAGTGCATGACGCATCTGGCCCGCAGGCCCTGAGTTTGACACCCCTGGTCTACATAGTGATGCAGTTCTTACAATGTTCTTATTGCAACAACAAAACAGCTAGGGAATTTCTAGAAGCCTGGCTCTCTGACAAATCAGCCACCAAACAAATCAACCACTATCAGTCACCAGCTCTCAGATCAGCATAGATTAACTCCAAGATTAACTTCAGACCAACAATCAAGACAGCAATACCCCAATCAAGAAACTGCCAAAGAGCCATCAGTAAACAGCCCACTTAAAGAATCCCTAAGACCGCCCCCACCCACACAGACAGGCAGCACCAGAATATAAACTGACAGCGACCATCACTCCTTACTAGCACTGATGATGTTA
>AZIM01002217.1:99640-109924 GCA_000516915.1 Ophiophagus hannah
CCAATAAAAAATGTCTCTGGTTTAAAGTCTTGATGTGCATTTTCAAAGCTAAAAATACAAACACAATCTAAGTGCAGACCATTGTCCAGAGGTTCTCAAAATTATTAAGAATGTACCTTTCTCTTTATTTTGTTTCCTTTGTAGCCATTTTTCCACTGTTTCAGCACCAATGCTCTCTAAAACAAATTCATCCAGGACCTGGGGGTGAAGAGAAAGATAGGCCTTCACTTTTTCATCTGTCAAACCTGCAAGAGAGAACATTATTGTTTATACTATTACTATTTCAAGGGAAAAAGTAACAAGAAAAAACATCAAAATTCTCATTCAGAAATTAGTTTTATTGTGCTAGGAACATCTCAAGAAAGGCTTTACAACGCTTAATTCAAAGAGGATAAATAGATGAAGTAAGACACAGACTCAGCAAACAGAGTGCCACACGAAAGATTATTAAGGGATAATTATGGATGAGAAATGTCTATGGAGATTTTCAATTATCCAGGTCATGGTTGTCCCCAAAGTGCTTTTTCCAAAAGGCAGTTGGACATTCTGGTTCTTTTTTCTTTGAAAACATTTTGCTTCTCATCCAAGAAGCTTCACTTCACTTATTCAGAAAGACAGGGGGTGGGGGGGAACCTAAGAAAGCCCATTTTGCTTTTGGAAAAAGTACCTTTGGCATATGAATGAGAAACCTAAAGTTAAAGCAAACTGAAGCTAATCCTGTTTCATACAAAAATCAATATGATGGCGTATAGAGAGCCAAGGATTTGAAGGATTTGAAACTGGGTTTGTGTTAACTAGACAAGCAAAATATTTTCATATAGCAAAAAAGAAGAGGAAATCTCTACGTTGAAACATCAACAAACTCAATATTAGAAAATACAGTATGTTAAATTAGAAACAGGCACAATGAAACATTATACTGTAAAGTCATCTGTTGTTGATTTCTGACATATATGCATCCAAATAAATACATATCTGAAAAGAAAAATAACAGAAAAATTAAAGAAAGCTAAGTATTAGAGTGCCATATTTTCATCCCCACCCATTTTACAACATATACACATTGTTGTCTGTTCATACAGACTGAAGACCTGAAAATACACACAAGTAAGTTAAAAGCACATCTGATTCTGAGAGGCAACTAAAGCTGAGAAAAAAGAGTCTGCAAACACAACAGAATAGTGTGCAGTGGCAACACATGGAGGCATAAAGTGAGGCTTTGATCCTCAGTAATATGTAGTCACAGGGACCATTCTATCCTTAAGAAAAATAGAGCAAAAAAGTTCCCACTACAAGTAAAACCCAAGACAGTAAGATAAAGACCCAGAGAGTCCTTGCCTTATGACCACAATTGAGCCCCAAACTTCTGTTGCTAAGTGAGGCAGTTGTTAAGTGAGTTTTGTCCCATTTTACAACCTTTCTTGCCACAATTGTTAAGTAAATCACTTCAGTTATTAAGTTGGTTGTTAAATGAATCTGGCTTCCCCATTGATTTTGCTTATCAGGCCACAAAAAGTGATCACATGACTCCAGGAAACATCATAAATATGAGCCAAATTTTGATCACTTGACCATGGGGGTTGTGAGTGTGGAAAATGGTCACAAGTCACTTTTTCCAGTGCATTGTAATTTCAAATGGTCACTAAATGAATGGTTGTTAAGTCAAGGACTTTCTGTAGTAAACATTAATTGGAAGAGTAAGTTTTAAAAGAAAAGTCTAGGCATGATTTGTACTATACCAGAAAACTGCAATTATTTATTGAAAAGAAAGAATTGTAAAGCTAATTGCTTCAATGATTAAGGATAGGGAAAGCAGTAATATAAGAGTGATAACAAAGAAAAACCAGTTTTTACAAAAAACCCCAAAATTTTAAGTTAAAAAAATGCCAAGTTCTGCTGAAGTATTTCCAAATTCAGTCAGAGAGACAATGTCATGATTAGTGATAACATACAAAGTTTCCACTTTCAATGGAAAGTGATGATCAAGTGGCCAAATTGTAGCTTTTGTTAAAAATAATAATAGTTTATTAAATTTATATGTCACCTGACTTCCGAAGATGCTGATCTTAAATGGTTTAAATGTAGTTTTGTAGTTCAAAAATGGAAAGAGTACAATATTGTACTCTGCAAGCACAAAGGTTTGCTAAATGTTTGTGTAGCATAGCTGCTTCTCTGGCATGAATGAATGAAGGAATGAATGAATGAATGAATGAATGAACGAATGATCTGATACTTCTGTCAACAAGAAAAAAAACTATCTGCCACTGCCTTTTTCTGAGGTAGTTTTTGACTTCCCTGTGTACTCTACAAATTTCCTGGTGGCTCCGTTATAAATATTAACTGGGTCTGATCCCACTGATCCTCACTGATATCAGCCTAGACACCTATGTACTGCCCCCTTGCATGACATCTTCCATAGGAAACAGAATCAAAAACAGCTCCTAACAGATTTGAAAACATTAGACAAGAGTTTCACATGTAATGTCAAAAACTTCCCAAAGCTTATCTACTTTTTTTCCTCCATGCCAAGATTGATCCTTGGTCATTCATACATGAAATGAATCCCATCTTCAGTAAAACAAAAAACTGCCATTTATAACTTTAAAAATGCAGTTAACTATAAGGAAAAGTCACAAGGAAGAAGAAAATGGAACCATGGTAATGCCCATATTTAGAGGCAACTATACTATGAGCCGTAGCCTGAATGCACAAGAAACAAAACCTCAGAAATTATATAGGAAGATTTTTACTGCAAAAATCAGAGAAGATAGCTAGGAAACAAACCAGTTTTGTTAAGTAACATGGTAGAACATTGAGCACATAATTTAGCACCTCTTTAAAACAGGCTGAGCATCAACATTTATGTTCTCCTCTTGGTAAAAAAATGAGAAAATACATTGGCATTCTGCAGGATAAATGTGATTTGTTATAAAGAATAATTTTTCTTTCAGTAAAGGGCTGGCTCCCCTCCTAAAACTGCAATTCCTATGCCAAAATGCAAAGCCTGAGAAAACTCAGTAAAGTGCATTCTTTACAGACTGATTTTCAGTAATATGTTCCTTTAATTATCCCATGTCACAAACTAATGTATACATTTTATCAGGGATTATGTCCACCAAAGACTAAAACTTGCTAAAATATGCCTGCATTTTATATAGTATAAAACTTAAACCTATTTCTTTAAAACAGTAAAGAAACCATAAACAAAGGCAGCCTTGTGAGAGTACTAATTTGATCAAATAGATACATCAAAGCAACAATTATACCCTCAGAGACATAAGAGACTTAAGCAGAAAATGTTTAATATATGCAATATAATTTTTTTGATGAGCATCTTTCCTACCCTTAGTTATATCCAACTGATGTCCATGTACTTCGTTATTCATAATACAGGATCACAACCACTAAGTTTAAATCAAGTAGTATTATCAAAACACTACAAAGCAGCTGCTTCCATTTCTCTTAAAACTTTATGAGCTTTGATATACAATATTTTTAAAAAAAAAATTATTTCACCACAAAAATATTCCTACCTTTGTTACTGGTATGATACAAATATTTTTCAAAGACGTATCGGAAACAAGTGCATCAAATTGCCTAGAGGGAGTAAGTTACATGTTTTTACAAACAAAAAACACTCTGAATGTAAAAGTGTTAATTAGTTCTGCTGGGGACAGCAATGACATCTTAACTGTAACAATGCCTTAACTACAGCTTCTCAATGAGAGTATATGGGAGATAAACATTTTTTTTTACATTAGCAGTGTGAATAGTGTTCATTACTATTATCACTATGCTTCCAAACTATTGGAAGGATTTCATATGTATAAGATATTTTGCAGGAACCATATACAATAAATTATTATTAGTTTGCATACTCTCATAGGATATACTGTATAATCTTACTTAAAACTACCCTGCTAAAGAACAATGGTCAGATTTGAATGAGGAATTCCTCAGTTCACAGACTTAGTTTATATTCCATACTGTGAGAGATTATACATATACGCAAGTGTGTATTTGTATCACAAGCTCACACATTTTCACCTCACATTACAGCAGTATCTGGATACTGGAGGTTAGTACAAGAATACAAGTTGTCCTCACTTAACGGCAACTCGTTTTACAGCTGGACAAAATTACGATGGCCACAAAATGGAAGTTTTGTGGCCCATAAGTGGCTCCCATTGTCAAATGACTACATGTCAGTGGGCCAGCTTTATGGCATTTTGTGACCACATGACTGCAATTTAAATGAATGGGCTTGTTTAACAACTACTGCAAAAAAAAAAAAAAAGGCTGGAAAATTACTTCTGGTCATGGATGTCTACCAGGCACAAAATACCAGGTTCACACACGAAGGTTTAAATTAAATTCAAAACCACAACAATTTTATAATATTTTTTTCAAGTCATTTTTGTTGCCATTGTTGTTACTCATTTAAGTATAGAGGAATGCACTGCAACAAAGATAATAAACGGTGTGAAATACTGCTAGAGGCTCCATTTTGTATAATGGTTGAGGTGCTGACCATGAGACTTAGGCATGAAAGCCAGCTAGGTTACTCTGGGTCAATCATTCTCTTTCCCAGATCAACATAGTTCATAGAGTAGTTGTTGTTATTGTTGTTGTTGTTGTTAAAATTTGGAGGAAGGATTATTAAGTGTGTTCACTGCCTTGAAATGTATTGAAACAGACAGACAGATAGGCAGACAGATAGATTTTAACAGGAACTCCCTTCTCACCTTCTCAATTATCTTTCTCCATCTTGGATGGTCCACCAGAGATCTGGGAGTTTTAGAGTTTTGTGCAGTATGATGTTTCATTACCCAAACAAAATAGCATGACATCATGTTACTTAGTTTAGGTAATGAAACATCTGCAAACAAACCAACAAAGCTCAGAGAGCACCAAGGACCCTTCATTTCAACTGAGCTACAAATATTCTCCTTTATCTGTGCAATATCTTAGCTGTTCCTAGCACAACATTCTTCTAGATAGAGAGAATTGGCACTTTCCAGAATCTGTTGGAGCCACATTCCCAGGCAAGGAGCATAGCCCCAGGTGCTCCTACCACCACTGGACCACTTTGGCCTTATTTTCCCTGAGCAGCTGCATAGCATAGTGATTAGAGTGCCACGCTTTGACACAGGAGACCTGGGTTCAAACCCTGTATGGTAGCTAGGCAAAAGCTCCTCTAACACCTCACCTTCCTATCTCAGGTATGAGAGAGAAAGAGAGACAAACTAAGAGAGTCATGTCAGCTTCAATGTTGTCAGATTAACAAGCTCTGTGCCAGATTTGGAGGAATTAGGACAATTTGATGATAAGTGAGCTATTGGAACAAATAATACAGGATAGCAATAATAATAAGGATAAAAAAACCTATGTGTCAATCATTAATTACTAGAGTTATGCAAAGTGTTTAAAAGAATTTTGCTAAAATCTGTTTTGAATCCTCTGCCTTTTTTAGTCTGTAATATTTTTGTTTTAACTTGGTTCTTAGCTCTATTTTAACTTTGAGGGTTTTTGTGCTTTTACACCATTTTTTATGTTTTTATTGTAAACTGCCCAGAGTCATGTGAGATAGGTGATGTATAAATGTTGTACATACATTTACATACATACATACATACATACATACATACATACATAATTTTTAAATCACAGTCCAGTTCACTTTGAGAATGGCCTTAAAATGTTGCTGTCTCTAACAATGTCAAAGTTGTTCTGAGGAGAGAACTGAATAAATTCCTTATCCATACACCATTATGAGTATGGGAAGAAACTTGAAAGGAATAATATAAATTTATGGAGAAAAACAAAATAAACAGTAATAATACGCTCCACTTAAAGATTTGTTTCAGACCAAATTCAGCAGTTCATCAAAATAATCTGCTTTATCTAATGATGTAGATCTGATTTGGTATTTGGAAATATGAGTCTCTCACTGATTCATTGGAAATCAGTATATGTCCTTATCCCCAAAATCACTTTATTATATCTGGACTAACATTGCAGGATGTTAATATATATAGTATATCCTACTGTTTGTTCTTATAGCAATTATGTGTAAAAAAAGTTATTTTCTTTTTGCAACTAAAATAGCTTTGGGAAAGTGAAATCAATACCATCAATTTTGAAATTGATAGATTCAGGGTCTGCATACAAGAACAATATTTTTATCTTCAGAGTTTCAAGGAAATTATTAACATATTTTTGTTCTGACTATTATGTTTAATACAGAGCTGTCAATAACTGGGAAAACTTCTTAATTTCAGAAGGATAGTAAAACTGATGCCTGTATAATGGAGTCAATTTCGCAGAAGGGAAGTGATTCACTTCCTCTTCTCTTGGGGGTGTTAGATTATATTAAAATGACATATTTCATAAATCTAAGCAAAAAGTCAGCAGAATTTCAGAAGAATACTAGAGGGTCCTGTTGTTCTTATTTACTCATACAATAGACAAAAATTATTTATGTTAAATGTTAAGGCAGTCGTCATACAGCAGTGATGGCTTTTAATATGTAATAAATACAACAAAATATTAATTTTACGGAATGCATTAGCTACCAACTCAGCACAGTATTGCAATTGCAAATATTAAACATTTGAATTCTAAAATTTAATTAATATTTTTCTTATTTATTAGATGGTATTTACTTATTTCCAGACTACAATTTCACTGTTTTCAAAGGAAAAAGAAAAGTGCTATAAAGATAAAAATATACACTTTTAAGAAGCAAGTTTACAAGGAAGCTTAATACTTCTTTCCAAGAGAGTGTTTGATTTAGGAGACAGTGATTGAAATATTTTTTTTTAAATTGTTTTTAGACACTGCTGTGATTATATGTAAACTTTAAATTATAAACTACAGGCTTCATTGCCTTAACTTTACATAGGTTTGGAGAAACAGACTTCATTTTTTCCCATCACAACTCCATTGTTTGATCCTCACCAAAGAAACCCACTGGTATCTGATGCCATCACTTTACAGTGGGTTTGATTCAGACTAAGTATTCTCTCCTAGTCGGTCAAGGGTTTCTCTGAACAGCACAAGAACTGAGCCATGAAAACAGAAGTAGAGATAGCAAACACCTATGTAATATTTGTTGAACTTTGCTCTGGGCTTTTAGAAGCTCTTTCAAGGCTTCTAAAATGAGTTTACCCACATTTAATCCTAGCAACCATCTCTCTGTGAAGTAGACTAGACTAAAAGAAAGTACCTGGCCTGAAGACACACAGTGAGATTCATGGTCAAGTGGATATTTTAATCCGGGTTTTCCAGCCTAACATTATACCATATTGCCTGAAGTCTGGCTAGACAACATCTTACTGAAAGAGCATTATTACATACTTGATAACAATATGCTAATATTGTTCTAATATTATTGGCCTAATATTTTCAGAATGTAGATATTATTGACAAGGATGTCAGACATGAAGATCAGGATGACACAACAGTTCTAGTTCAGAAGAGTTATTGCTCAAGCCTATATACAAGAATTTAGTCAATGCTACACTGATACCTGATAAGGTCAAAATAATTCAAGAGGGGTTGGACTTGAACAGTTCGTGGCAACATAATGATTCTAGGCTGATGACTTGCTTAATTCCACCTCCCTACTCTGCCTGCTCTTCTCGTACACAGGATTGTTGTGGAATATTTAATAGATGGTGTTGAATCTGTGGAGAATTAAATATTTTTATGAAAATTTAAAAATTTAAAAATACATACTAATGGAAAATATAAAAGATAAGAGAAAAATTGAAAAGTATAAAGAAAAAAGGGGTAAGGAAAGAAAAATGTTATAAGAAAAAGGATACATAAAGAAATTACTTTCACCTCATCAAGACAAATGCAAATGTTTTAGTAACTTATCACCTTCTCTAATATTTCAAAGATCTCTTCCTGTACCTCATCTCTTATCTATAAATAAAGTATAAAGACTCATCATTCAAGCTTAATAAGCAAACATCCATTAAGAATTCCAGAAATAACAGCATATCTATTAAAACCCTAATCAAATTAATCAGTTTCATGTTCATTTTCTTGAGTTTTAAATCAGTAATTTTTCATTTTCTCTAAAAATGCAACAATTTTCCCCCCTATATCTTATATAGTCTGACTCTGCAAAGATGAAGTCAGGAAACCAAGGTTCAGAATAAACTAAGACTTGCAACAAATGTCAAAAATAATTTTAAAAAGTTTCTTTCAACATGTAAAAAAAAATAAGAAAAACAGTCAAGGAAATGATCTGTCTACTAATGGGAAAAGATGGCAAGGAGGTGACAGGCAGCAGAGAAAATGCAGAACTATTTAATTCATTCTTTGCATCTGTCTTTACGCAAAAGGAAAAAATAGCCCAACTTATCAAAATCAGTACTGTAAAAGACAGATTAGGAATTCAAGTCAAAATATGCAAGATGATTAAAGAGATATTCACTGCCCTGGCAATATGGCCATAGGAAAAGAAAGAGTTTTAGAAACAAAAAATACTATATTATGAAGAGGACAAACCAAGCTATATTATCATTATTTCCTCAGCATACCCCTAGAAGTCTCTGGTGGGTTTTTCTCCTGCAATTACGCCTTACAATGTAGTAGCTAAATACCAGATCAGTCCAGTCCTCTCTGTCTTATGCGAGTTTATGATCACATGGTTACTCATTTTATGTAACTGAGATGGAAAAGAATTGCTCCATACCCATCTGTAATTACAATTTTATTTTGTATCATCTCAGCCCACACTTCAGGTTTAAAAGGAGTTGCTTTAATATTATGGGGATTCCTTTTACTTCAGAGTTCCTATGTATCATACCAGTAATTTTCAGTTGGTGATAAAAGACAAGCTAACTGGCAAACCCTTTGTAGCTCAGAACTGGTATTTGGGTGGGAAACAAGAAAAAAACAGAATGAAAAGCTAGATGTGACACCTAAAAACATCACGGGAAATAGAATGGGAAATCCCTTTCATGTTGTTGCCAAGATAATATGATGGGCATGGGTGTAGGATTCAAGTATGAGAACACAATTTTATTGTATGGTGAACAGTAAGGATGTTGGGAATTCTACTAGTTTATCACTGTCCCACTATCCAGTGGTGATCTTGCCAAGCACAGAATAAGGCCTGAGTTATGATCCCAAGAGATCTGCTTGGAATCTTACTTTCATTCTAAGGCTGGTCAATCTAGTAGGGATGAAGGTTTACTATAATCACTCTGTTAAAGATGGCAAGGTGGATTTAACAGAATAACAGAGTTGGAAGGTCTCTGGGGGTCTTCTATTCCAACCCCTCCCCAACTCAAGCAGGAAACCCTATACCATGAGTGTCAAACTGTATTGCGTCACACAATGCCACATGATGTATCGTGATGTTTTTGCCTTTGTGGAGTCAAGGTGGGCATGGCCTGCATGTGATGCATCCAGCCCGTGGGCCACCAGTTTGACACCCCTGCCCTATACCATTTCAGACAAGTGGTTGTCTAACCTCTTCTTTAAAACCTCCAGTGTTGTAACACCCACTACTTCTGGATTTGAGAAAAATGCCTATGGAAACTCCAGTATGGATTGAGAATAAAACCTATCCTCCCCCCCGCCCCCGCCCAAGGAAAACAACGCTTCTGCTGCCTGAAATTAGGAAAGCAAAGGTAAATGAGAACACCTGAGAGCAAGCAAAGTAAGAGGGTGGGTTGTTTGAATTCACAGGCAACAATTTCAATAATTGCAGTTAGAATGAACTAACCAGTTCTTCTACCCTCTAATGTTACTGCAAACAATATGTGCACTATTTCATTATTAAGTAAATAAACTGCCAGTTGTTAACCACAGAGAGCTTTGGAGAAATGTTCTGGACAATTCTAGTCAGTGTTTGTGGAGAGAGGAGGCGGAGATCCAGCCCCAATCCTCTACTTTCTGCAGGGCTCAATTCTTTTCCTGTTTTTCCATATCTGGAGATTTGACATACTTTAATCTGTTTGGGATGAGAAAGAGGAGGTGGCAACATGGAACCAGTTGGGCTTTTGCACAAATACATTTGGTGCACCAATTGTATCCTTTCCTAGATCAGAGGGCACTGCTCGTAGTTATTCAAGGTCTCAAAACTCCCAATTGGATTACTGCAATATGGTCTACATAGGGCTTCCTGTTGTGGTTACCCGGCAGCAGGTGCAGATGGCTGAGGAGAGCGAGGACTCAGATGAGGGGCCAGGGCCATTAGGGAGTAGACTGCTGCCTTCAGAGATTGTGGGAGCTGGCAGCAGCGATGAGGAGGTTCCCGAG
>AZIM01002218.1:30880-43343 GCA_000516915.1 Ophiophagus hannah
TTACATTGTGTAAGCCGCCTTGAGTCACCTGGGTGAATAGGCAGCAATATAAATTAAATAAATTAAATAAATAAAAATTGGAATCTCTGCTAGCAGCCACCTAGCTCCCTTACATCAAGTGATGAGGACTTACAAAAGAGGAGAGAATCGTAGCTAGTAGTTCAATACTGAGACAGCAATTCTACGAGACTACACATCTTAATGTTACTGACATTGAGAAACATTGCAGAAGTAAGTGTCCCAGCATAAATGTCCACGTATGGTGGTCAAGTGACAAATGTGGCACAACATCTTAATGTACATTTTGTCACTTATGTGCCATGTTGGAACACAACTACTAAAAGATATTACTTCAAATGTTGCAATGCATATCTCAACATCTTGTCAACATCATGGTTAGGTCCCACCCTACCCAGCAGTCATTTCAGAACAAAAATAGCTGGCTAGGCAGGATTTGATTTTTGCTTGTAACATAAACAAAAGCATAAACCATAGTTTGCAAGCCGCAGTGGTTAGGTTCCACATCACATTAACTTACAAGCAAAACAAATCACATCCAGAGTTAGACTGAAAATTAGATTAGGTAATGGGTAATCCAGAGGGTGGAATGTTTCATTCTAACAAAAATGTCCAGATGTCAACTGCTCTGCTACCCCAAAGTGTGAGGCGCCCAGCTTATTATACCCAAGTGAAAGAGATACATTAGGACTGGATCTTGCTCCTCCTATAAACAGGGTTTGCATTTTGCATTTGGCAGCTGCTGGATTTCTTCAGTGACAATCAGCTTAACTAATCAGGCAGCTACAACTGCAAAGCTTCCAGTTCCAGCATTAACTGGAGAAACCTAATTACCAATAAAGGAGAATATTTGTTAGCTCACGGTTGAAATGAAGGGTTGTGGGTGCTCTCTGAGCTTGGTTGTTTTCTTGCAAACATTTCATGACCCAAACGAGGTAACATCATCAGTGCAACCTAATAGGAAACCCCATTCTTAGCATGGTTGAGTCCAGATTTAGTATTGCATAGAGGAGGCTGCTTTCTTTTTGTGAACATAAAAAGTGGGACAATGGAAAGCCTGATTATGTTCTCGATTTTATTCCTTAGAAAACTTCTGAACTGTCTTTAGATACTTTGAAGCACAAACAGGCTGTATACTTGAGAGCATCTGAACTAGAAGAGACTATTTTATTTGCTAACATATTTAAAGTACATGAGGAAAGATTACTTTAGGATCTCTATTAGAGACCCTAATATTAGAAAAATCTATTAGAGATTTTTTTTCTATTTTTTTTAAACCCAAAGATACCCAGGATTAAACTGAGGCTGTGTATATTCTATAGAGGAACTATGTTTCCTGTCAATAAAGTTTAAGCCAAGTTTAGAGATCAGTTAATACAATAATATAGCATTAGGAATTATGAATCTCTGATCTTCATTTTTCTTAGATAAAAATGAAGGTCATTTAATGCAATTTAATGTGGAGGGAATGTATCTCCTTAAAAAAGCCATTCACGTGTAATAAGCTATCAGCAAATACTATAAATAGTACTTATACTTTAAATAAAATTCGGGATGATATTTAGTTACTTTTCAGGAATAATGGTATTTTACTTCAGAATTTCTGTTACATCAAGTGATCAAAAATCTATAGCGGTTCAATGTACATCCTTTTACCATCCTTTCACAGGGTGTGGAAGAATTTTTTTTAAAAATAAAATCATTGCTGCTAATTCAACCATTTATCATTATATGCAAAAATATTGCTTGATGAGAATATTATAGACGGTGCATGTTTTTGACATTAGCATTTTATTTGGATGACTAATCTTGCAGATGTGAAATTTGAATGAATTATTCATGAAAATGCTTTTCTCTGAAAATTTAGTTCTAGCTAATGCTAGTTATTAAGCATTTTTTATTTTCCTTGATGGAGAAAATAAAAGTATGCTTATGCAAGAGAGGAGATGGGAGTTTCATAATCCCTCCTTAAGATGTGTTTAAAGGGATGATGTTCTGAAACACCTTTAAGGAAAGCTGGTATGCCAATCAAAAGTTTTCTGAAGCTATTTCACTTCTAAGTGAAAGATGAAGCATATCAGACTTGCATTGTTTATGTCCAACTGTCTTATCTCAAAGGTACTGAAATCAGTGGAACTGCTGAGAATACACAGCATGACTCTTCAAGTTCATTAATCTGAACGGACTGTAGAAAACTCCAAAATGCATAATCAGAAAGAATTAGCTTATTTGCATTAGGTTTATAGTGGCCAAGACAACTTTCCTCCCTTAAGAAATCTCTTCAGTACATGAATCGTTCTGACTTGGTGAACATAAGTTGTGTGAGAAAAGTAAAATGAAAATAAAGTCTAGAGATGTCCATCCATTAGTGTAACCCTATTGTGCACTTAAGATATTCATCCATTAGTGTGACCCTGTTGTTCACTTTCTTCCACATGTGGTGTTATTGTTCTTCTGGATACTTACTTTTCTGGATATCTTACTTTTTTCAGTTTAAATCCCTTATGTATTCGCAAAGCAAACTCTTGACTATTGGTGCATTACACTGAGAAATGGTCTTCTACCATTAGAATTCTTTTGCTAAGAGAAACATCTCTAAGCAGCAGGGTTTCTATGCACACTGAATGCTGTACTTAGAACCTATTATTTAAAAATGAGCAAGATAAGGAAGCATCTGCAACACACAGTGTGAGTCCCAAAGTTTGATATCCCCTAAGCTCAATTCTTGTCTACTGTATGGATTGTTCACAGGTGGATTGCTTCATCCTTCTTCAGAGAAATTGAAATGTTACCATGCATCTTTGAAGACTAGAGAGGCTGGTATGGAACAATCTCATTGGTTTACCTTTTGATTAATGGGTACTTTCTGACTAGCTCTGCTCCCTAATAGCATTTTTGTAAGAATATCCACAACACACTAACATCCAAATATGTCCACCTGCTCATAAAAACAGGATAACTAAACTGAAATTGACTCGATGGTTCTTAACCAATCAATGAAATGACCAGAAGTAATTTTTCAGTTGCTATTGTAAATGACTGCACTAATGAGTTGAGATTTACCACAAAGTAAAATGGTAAATTATTGTCCAAATGACTTTGTTAATTGTCTCAACAGATGAAAAGAATCTACATCTACAAAATAATAATGCTGTACCCTGGCATTGTTTATTGCAGTTTCTTAAAATTTATTTTCTCTCTCTTTCTTTTTCCACTTCTAAAAATTATGAAGGACCCCCAAAGAGCCTTTTCTTGTATGGGTTATGCATATAGGTTAATTTTAACTTATTAAAAATTATAATTGACCCATTTGCTGCCACTACCACTTCTCACAAGGTTTTGATGGGATTTTAATTGTATGGTTTTTCAATATAAGCAGGCAAATAATTTTGATTTTTGACGACTCCTGAGGTCTTGGTGGACCCCCAGGGTTCTAGGATCATATTTTAAGAGACACCAATCTATTGTATTTCTTTCTGTTTAGTAAGGCACCATGAATTCTGTAACGTTATCAACCAATTTATCTTGTAGTTACTTAACAGAATGACTCAGTTGTTAAGATAGTAAGTCTGTCCTGATTACTGTTTTGAACAGTGATAGGTTGATGATCCTGGAAGGCAACTTATGTCACTAGTGTGGAAGTGACCATTAAACATCTGTAGGGTGTCTGCTGAGAAAAATCTACAGGTAGAGCCAGACTTATGTGAAGTGGACGTATTGTATCTGTATATAAGGGGGAAGCAAAAACACGTAGCCCATGGCAACATGTATCACCAGTGTGAACAACCAGCACTTTTATTGCATTAGAGAATGCTATAATGTCAGTAATAAGTACTGACTACATAACATTTTATTGTCTGCATCAACAGACATGGAATGATGGAATTACAGTTGATGTAAGGAATGAGTTTCTTGTATGCCTAAAAATAAAATAAAAGGAGAATCTCATTACTGGCAGCACATACACATGAAGCACCATGCTAACAGTCTGACTGTACCATTTTCATCAAGGCTTATATAGGAGATAGTCTGTTACCTACACTGGATTTGTCGAAAAATGTAGACTAGATCAGCAAATGCAATTTTGAAGACTTAAGAATGAGGAATTGTTTCTGGAACATCTAAAAACTCTGAGTCTGTTAACCAAAAATGTACCAAAAGCTCTCCAAGAGTTTAAAACACATTCTCCCTGTTATAAGGAATGTAGCTTGTCAGCATTCTGAAAACTACAATACTTCAAAATTATTTGTTTAAAAACTTTGAGATATATATATTTATATATAAAAAATATCTAATGATCTGTATTATTTGAATAATAATACAATTTATTCATTTTCCCCCTACCCCTGATCATGGATATTATGGTTGGAATCTCCTAAAGGAGATTTCCATCCCCTTTCAACCCACTCCTCCCCCCCAAAAAATCTTTAAGTATGAGCCTCGATTCTCTTCCTCCTCTTTTCTTCTACTTTTGGTAGAAAACAGAAATCCGGTTAAGTATGAAGCATTTGAACTGCGCTGTTCTAATCCAAGGAAAGGACGGTCTTTGTAGAACATGAGATGTCTGCTTGTAGGAGAAAAAGTTATTTAGGAGGAGCCACCAGGACTAACCCTAGCGATTGGGATCAGTTTTTCCCTGCCATCTGGAGATCGACAAATAGAGCAAGAGTCTGCAAATCTTCTGCCTATTTGGTATCCACCCGGTCAGGAAAACCTTTCTGCCTCCTGGGCTGCAGCAGGAGACCCACATCTAATAAAGGCAGCCTGACCAAGGTCAGGAGGGTAAAAGAAAGAAGGCCCAACCAGCCCACAAAAGGCTGTGGGATGATAAGGTAGGCTTTGACTCATTCCTAACAGCAGTTTCACCTGATATATGTGGTACTTCGTTTATCGTGTTTGCTTTTCTGAGGGAAAAGGAAAACAAAAACAGAACCCATGTAACAAACTGTCTTTACATCTTGGCACCTTGTAAAGTATTTCATTTTATACAAAAGTTCAGTATTTTTGACACTTTTCCATTATCAATCACCACTTCACTGATAAGCTTTGAAAGTGTGACCTTGGAAAAATCATCATGCAAAGTATTTACTGCAGCAGGAAAGGAACAACTTTTGAAACTCTCTTTTCTTCTTTTTTCCCTTAAGGTCGCCGAAATAGGCAGAGATGGGGATAACAAGAGGCAGAGAAAGGGTTTAAAGAACAAATAGCGTGAGAGCAACAAAACAAAAAACAAAACAAAGCAATAATAAAAAAACACAAAATCTCTGAAACAAACTTATACAAACATGATTTGATCTGTGACGGAGGGAGGGGGGGAATTACTAAATAAAAACAAAGAAATTGGGATTTTTCTCCCACATGTCAGCAAATGGCATCCACAGTCTTAAAGCAAGGGTAACTAAATGAAATATATGTGCAGCATATTCCGCAATTCCATTACATACAGTAGGTTTCCCCCCCCCAAAGCATTTGTCAAAGTATGGTTAATATAAAGCAGTTGCACAAAAAGCAAAAGGTGTTTTGACAAACAGCTGCATTAATTCCTTTGGAGGAATGTTTGTTTGTTGTTTTTTTTTAAAAAAGAGGACCGACTTTCCCCCTTTTCCTGTTTTCCCTTGACAACCCACCCCCACCCGCCAAAAGACAAAACGGGATCACAAGAGACACATTGGGCTATATATGTACAACATAATAAACCCGAGCCCAGAGGAACCATAGTTATGATCCAAAGGGACGCAGAATCTGAAATTTGTAAAAAATAGTGTAGTTTGCTTGATGTAAAGCCTGAGATCTCCTCTTGGTTCTTCTGCAGGGCAGTGATACCTGCAAGGTATGGTAGTTTTTTGTTTTTTTAAAAAAAAATCTTTTCTTTTTTTAAAATTTTGCTACAGTCTTTAGTCTATGCATGCAAGACATACAACTAAGTGCAACTGAGTGAAATGTAGGTTTTTTTTTTACTCATTCCCTAACAGTTTGAACTGAGGTATGCGTACTAACAGTTTCTCATGCTGTTATCTTTACTCATGTCTAGCTACACATGCTGAGAATGAACTAATCTACCAGATTTTTATCCCCTTTCTGAATACCAAGCTAACCAGCAAAACCACTCAGTTTTGAACCAAAGGGACAGGTATTTTTTTTATTATGTCCTGTTATGGCCTGCACATTATAGAGCTGCCTGAATATGGTGTTTCAGAACATTTCAAATGACTTACAGACTGGCCTCCTTTAAAAAAAAGAAGTCAGGGAAAAAAAAGGCAAGCTTTACATATTTCTCTGTTGGCAAAAAAAGGAGGGGAAAAAAAGCTTAAAAACAAATTGGTATTTTGAAATTAATGGCAAATCCCCCTCCCCCATTGGCCTGAATGGTACCAAAGTTTGGAAAGGAACAGGGATGTTACCATATTAAAAAAAGAAAAGAAAAAAAAAGAAACCCTGAAACAAAATGGGATGGGCAGAGACCAACACAACCATCACCACAGTCATTCTCAAATCTTGGGCCCAGGTAAGCAAAGTTAAAAATAAATTGCCCTGGCATTGGCTTTTAGCAAAAGTGAATAGGTCAAACCCCAAACAAAAGCATACCAACAATTTCTTCAGTAATTATGGTAGGGTTTAGTTTCAGTCATGAGTGCTCTTTTGTACTTCATATAGACTCTCTCTGATTCAAGTCATTCTAGTTTTTTTCCCCCCCAGAAAAATCAGTTCTCCTCCTATACTCTCAATGTCAAATGGTGCCCTTCTCAAGGTCTCATTCTCTAACTTAAGCCTAAAAAGCTCTCTCTTTACAGAAATACTTTTGGTCACTGTAAAGAAAAAAACAAAAACAAATCAAAACGACAACAGCAAAAACTTTGGTTCAGCCATCTACTTGGTCTTCTAAATTATACTTTAATAAAGGAGCAGTTTTCCTTCTCAGGTTAGCTGTAGCCCATTATTTTGTCATTTGCTTCGTAATTCTTTAACCTCCTTTGATCAACAATAAGAGGATATTTGGCTTTCATAAGATAAAGCATATAACAGAGAACATAATTTACTTTGTGTAATATCTTTGGTAACTTTAGGGGAGAAGGGTACAAAGTAGAATATAAATTAGGATCAGAAAGACTTCTGAAATTAAAAGCTATAGTCCGACATAAATGAGTTAATTACTGAAAAGTGGTTAGAGAATGAAGTCACTAGAAGTTTTGTGATCAAGGGGTACCAACATTGGAACTGCAGCTGTCTGCCCACTCTTGCTCTGAAGGAAGACTGTTGTCAGCATCAGAGCTGGTTTATCCACAGATTACATCAGACTGTTCGTTTTTTATACTGGTTGGTGTGATATTGTGTAACGATCTTATCTGCAATGGCAAAACTACTAACACTTAACAACTAATGGGCCTTATTGCCTTCCCAACAAGTTGAATGCAACAACTTAAACTGATGGATGCCACCAATTAAATCTCAAACAACTTAACTTGGAAGAACTACTACGATGAGGCATGTGGGCAAATAAGAATCTAATAGTACATGTGCTAACATACTTCAGAAATATTTGATTGGCCCAGGAACTTATTTTAAAAAGTTAAACGCACAAAAGCCTTACACAGTTATACTTCTCTTTGACAATATCTGTAGGGTGTGCACTTTCTGAAAGGGCTGTCAATGTCTCCCTAAATATTCACAATTGCTGCAAATAAGGAAAAACCAACAGGGGAGGGGGGAGAGGGAACCCACAAACAATGGTTTTGTGTGTGCACACTCATGCACACACAAATATAGACACTCTGTGGAATGACTTTAGAACCACATTCTACGACTCTGACGCTGGTTTGTTCACTCTTGAATTACTGCCTTTCTTTCTGTCATGTTTGCACAGGTCACAGCAGCATTTTAGAACTTTTTCCAGAGTCGTGTGTTGTGTATGGGGGGGGGGGGCATATAGTCCAAAATGGAATGTTTTCCATAGCTAAAGGAAACATAATGGCATCTGAAGGAAATTTGGAATGGATGGCAGAAAAAGAACTACAAACAATTCAAAGAACATTCAGCTTTGTATAATAAACACACCTATTAACATTCATCACAAAAGTACAGAAAACATTAAGCCTCAAAAGGCCCTGGCCAATTGAGGCCTGAGGTCAGAACTTAAAAAGGTATAGGAGAACTAGGAGAAAAAAGAATTAAAGCTATACACTAAAAAAAGAGGGTTTTGTTTCTTGTAACCCTTAAGTATACACACACACACACACGCACACTCAAAAAGATTTCCCCATCCCAAATGGAAGCCAAAAAAAAAAAAGAAGTAAAGGCAGTGATAATCAACATGCGATACTGTGCAAATATATTGTCCACTGAAATCCTTAAAATCTGGGTAAAGGCTTGATCTGCAATTGATGTGTACATGCTCAGCTTCATGTCTTCAGTGTCCCATAGTGGAAGATCTGCAGTCCAAAGTCTGCTGCCAAGTTGTGAATAAGGGAATTAGTGGAGCACATTTACAACACTGATGTTGACTGTGAGTAGGAATTCCGAGTACCAAACAAGTCCATCCAATGCACAGAGTACAAATTCCTTTGCTTTGTTTTTCAACAAAAAGTAGAAAAATCAAAAATACTCCCAAATGGGATACTTGATGGCACTAAGTGTTAACATATTTTATAGCAGTCAGAATGGACCGAGTGTATCTTCCAGACTGTACAATGGTGGGGAGAGATTTCACAGCTAATTCTGAAAGATTAGGGTTTTTGTTTTGTTTTTTTGTCCCTCCCCAGGATCTTCATTTGCAGAATGAAAAGTCAGAGACATTTTTATTCAATGTCTTCATTTACATGTTCATCTTCATAATCTCTGTCGTGATCAAATTCCGGACTGTGATTGGCTGTGGTGACTAAGGAGAGTGGGCCTTCATTTTCATCTGGATCTAATGGCTCTTCTTTGACATGCACAGGGTGTCTGAAAAAACAACAACAACAGACAAATATATACACAAACAGAAAAAGGATGGATGAGCAATTCATCTTGTTTTTTTTTTAACCTGTTTAGTTAAAACAGGTTAAAACAATTCAAATGTATTGAATGTTGCATACTATTGACCTCTGTATTAGGAAAGTCAAGGATTATTTCTAATGATTGAGACATAACCTAATGGTTTTTTTGCCAACAATACAGAAGAGCTGTGTACTAGCTTCAGGTTTTCTTTTAAATTCCCAATTGGTGTTCTGAAAAGGTGTCTCATCCAAGTGCTAACCAGGCCTGACTCTGCTTAGGTCATCAGTCAGGCATGGTCAGCCAGGTGCTGCCACCTGGTGAGACACCTATGATCTTAGTGAATTAAGTTTCTGTTTTTTAAATATGTTTGAGAACTTGGAAATACAGTCTCTCCAGCAAAGCGATAAAGGTATTGATTCAAGCAGAACAATAAAAAGAGTAAACCTTCTACATTACTTGAAATCCCTCCTTATTATAGTTGTTACAGAATACATGTCTATGGAGATTCTCAATCATCCAGGTCATGGTTGTCTTCAAAAGACAACTGGACTTTCTTGTTTTTCCCCCCTTGAAAACATTCTGCTTCTCATCTAAGAAGTGTCCCCAGTTCAGTTGTAGAATACAGTTTCTTCCCACCCACCCACCCCATTTGTCATATGTACCATTCATACTCTGAAACTTAGCCTGGTTGCAAATAATGGAACACTTCAATTGTGTAAGAATACTTGGGCTTCAAAAGAGAAAAACAGCAAGTGCTGTAGTTCAAAGTTTCTTCTTGGGATTCGGAGAAAATGTTCTCAAGTGACACATTAGCTTGATTAATACAATCTTCAGATAAATAAATGAAATAAGCATCTGTGAAGGAAACCCATGGTTTATCAGCTTACTGAGCTTCTGGAGGCTGGGCTAATCATCGGTTACTGTGTGTTCTGCTTTTCTAGTTAACATGCATAACCTGTGAGAGAAGTCTCTAGAGGACGACCTCAAGTGGGGTCTATCATTAATCAACTTCAAGCAAACACAGCAAAGAGACACCATGATACATGCTTTAAACTCCAAATTAATGCATATTTTTACAAACTGTCAATAAGGAAAGAAAAGCCCTGCCAGGAAACACAAACGGAAAGGAAAAGGCTCGCTCAACACAACAATATGATATGAAAGCAGAGTCCTAATGAGAATAATAACGCTGTCAGCTGTAAACAAGGCAGAACATGATCCTCGCTCATGGTGGGCACTAAGGATGCACTAAGGAGATGAGATCTGCCAAATTTCTCATTACAGAATAGCAAATGAATAACCCACAAGGGATCAAGGGTTGATTATACAAAATGGGCATGATAATATTTGAAAAATGTTGTCCGTAAATCATATTTATAACAAACCCCTGTACAAATACAAATTACCTTCCCCTTGTTTTATTGTTTGGGGGGCTTTTGATATGTAAAAATGTCCCTGCCAGTAAGCGGTGTCCCCCTTAAGAGACTTTATGAAAGGAGGCTTGATTTTATTTGCAATACCATGTAAATAATTATAACACGATCCCAAAAAAGCAGATTTGTTTTGTAATTACCTATTACCTGCACCATTAGGTGTTTTTGTCAATCAAAACTAACTCTATTAAGTTAAAGAAAAAAAATATTGTTATGAATTTTCATTTCCAAGAGGTTTGCAAGAGTTACACATTCTGAGTGGAAATAAAGAGACAGTCTCTCCCTAAACAATTTTTTATGACCAAGAGAAAGCCACATCTGGAGGTCAAAAATCAGCTTCTCCCTGGGATAGTATTTGTATTGCAATTGTAAAATGAGAGTGAACTGGGTCATGTCCTAGCACTACTATTTTGATTTGTGCATTTCAGTGTTTCTATCATTTATAGGTGATTGTTTTGAAAGACTCCAGATGCACACTGACTCCTACCAAGGCAGAATCTTTTTCAAATAATTCTCTCAGTATAATCTCTTGAATTATACTTGAATTGAACTCCAGGGTGACAGTATTGGTACAGAAAGTGTAACTGTACAGCGGAAGAACAATTTATAGAGTACCGAGGAGTGTTACTTGCGGTCTCTTTTTATGGGACATGAAAACCATGAAACTCTTATGTTTATAAGCACGAAAAGACATGAATCCCTAATGTTTACTAGTGGCATGCAAGAATAATCTTCTGTTATAAAAAATTAGTAACCAAAGCAGTCGTATTAGCTGACATGTAACATAAGTTTAATTCTCTATATCCTTCTGGGTTGTTTCACTGAACTCTTTTCTCTGCTACAAGAAAGATGCAATGATATTTAGAAAATATCAAACCAAGGGATGGGTCACTATTGTCCATTAGGCAAACAATTTTCAGCACTTTTGAAAATTCTATGGCACCCTTACATTATAAAAATATTGCTTTCTCAGTGGCTTCCTTTTTTTTTAATTTATTCTCCTTGGATTCTCTTAGAAGTTTTGCACATCATAGTTCTAGATTTGAAAAAGGCACAAAGGGGGAGGGGGGACAGAGATACTTAGAATTTCTCTGTGGGAACTTTTGAGGAGAATTCTTAGACAGCGTTTTCACGCTTTCAACCTTGAAGAAAAGGGATTCCTCCTCAGTCGTTGCTCAAAACATCAGAAAATAAAGTTTTCAGGTCTCCGCCTAGCTCAAACAACCTTCAGGTTAAACCTCCACATTTTAAATGGTGCCTGACATCAATTAAGTCTTGGAGAATTTTAATATCCTTACCCAAGAGCTCCATTAGCATCTAACTTGTAGTAATAACGAATCCTTGAAGCAACAACACTCCAAACCATGGTTCCACAAGGTCTATATTAATGCTAAAAAAAAAGCTCGTTGCCAAACTTATGTACCCAATATTACCCTGGCAGCTTCAACAGAAGAGATGCTACAAACAATTGCTGACACACAAGAAAAAGGAAGCCATGAAAAAAACCTGGACATTATTCATTCATGTAGTCAAATCCAATGATTCACTCTCATTTTGGCATATCACATCAAACACCCACAGCAATGGTCCATCCATGATGGACTGTCACATGCCCCCAGGGATCTGGGAGGCATACTTTCATGAACTCTCATGATGGACTGTCACATGTCCCCAGGGATCTGGGAGGCATACTTTCATGATTTCATGGATCCCTGTGGATGCCCTAGTCAAACTATAGAAAATCTGCTAATGTGGGCACCAATGATGGTGACAAGTATTGGCTTGTTTAGTAGTTAAATTAACAAGCCAAGTTTGTGATAAAGGCCTGATCTGTTTTACTGCACTGCAACAGTTAAAACAATTTACAATTTGGCATTGACGTATAATATCTTACATGGCTTGGGTCTGGAGTATTTATGTGAACAGCTCCTACTGGTGTCGCACTCAGATCGCCCTGTGCACTCCCACAGGCAGGACCTTCTTGGGGTACCATTGGCTAGGCAATGCCGTCTGGCGGTGCCCAGGAGTAGGGCCTTCTC
>AZIM01002218.1:43410-63842 GCA_000516915.1 Ophiophagus hannah
GGGTTGTGGGGGTGGTTTTAATGGGTAAATTTTAATTGTGGTAATTTATTGGACTTGGGGTTTAATTTCTTTTTAATTGATTGTTATTGTATGTTTTTATGATGGGCGGCATATAAGTCCAATAAAAAAAATAAAAAATAAAAATAAAAATTTAATTTAATTTATGGGAAGAGTATTCCATTAAGGAAAATAAGAATATCATTGTAAAGGGTGCTCAACAGGAATCTGAAAGTAGAGATAGTAAATAACAACAGCCTGCACTGAACACTAGAATATTATAGTTATCTATCCGGAAACACAAACTTTCTAACTGTTGAAAGAAATGCTACCATGTGCCCTTGTAAATAAGTGCCCAGGCACAAGGCAGACAGAGAAATATGGAGTATTTCTGGGAAATAAAATGCCTTACTCTTGAAAAATTCCAACAACTTAACATTTCTACTAGTATTGTATTCTTGGCATGGGAAGAACAAAAGTGGGAAGAACAAAAATATGGGAAGAACAAAAATATTTGCGACTGAAAATGCCTAAAGAGAAAACATTCAAGCAGTGCTAAAATAATGTCATGTTAGGCTACTTTGGGAATGCTAATTAATACTGCACAAATAATCTCTATAAAGCTTATATCTGTTCCAATGTTTTGAAGGTAAAAGACAATGTTAAAATTAATTATCAAAAGTGAGTATTGCCTTCTTTAAAGCTTTTTTCTCAAAGCAAAATGAACACTTATTTGAAATGCTGAAATATCAAAGTAACAAGAATCTTAAGATATTTTTTTTCTCCTCAACCCCCTGCCCAAAAAATTTTGCAGGTAGGAAACTTGTTATAAATAATTAAATGCTAATTATCTTCACAATTAATAATTAGACTAGCTTCAGGTTAATTTTTCCTACCTTTTGATTTAGAACTTTTAAGATACAGCTCGTTCACTACAGCTAATCAAAGCCCTATTAAAAGGAACAAAATAGGGCTGGCAGCTGACTGAATTGTAATTCCAAAGTCTTGCCAAAAATTGTTTTGCTGGCATGAGACAGACAGACAGAAACTCTATTTCAGTCATTGACCAATAAAAGTACGTTCAATAAAACAAACAACACAAAACTATTTCCTAACAATAAAAACTATTGGCAATAAAAACTATTGTGGAAGAAGCTTAAACCTAATGAAGCAGAACTTTGCTGTTTTTAGATAAATAAATTTATGTTAATTATTTAATAAATAAAATGCAAAAAAAAATATCAGACTACTTCAGAAATTTGAATGCACTTCTGCTGACTGCCGGCAGTTTGATTCTCACTGGCTCAAGATTTGACTCAGCCTTCCATCCTTCCAAGGTCGGTAAAATGGGGACCCAGATTGTTGGGGCCAATATGCTGATGGCTGTAAACTGCTTAGACAGGTCTGTAAAGCACTGTGAAGTGGTATATAAGTCTAAGTGCTATTGCCATTCTGAATTTGAAATGCTGTATTTCAAATATGAAATATTGGAAATAGTTTATTTCAACAATTTGCCATGTTTCAATTATAAAAATGCCCCGTTTTGAGGATAACACAGTGGTTTCCAATCTGAAATGGAGCATTTTAAATTTAAAGCAATTCAAATTTTGAATGATTTGCACCCTACTACTATAAAGCTCCTAAGCTGTAGAACTAGGTGCTTTTACTTGAAAGAACCTGATACATTCCAATTTCCCCATTTTTCTAGTGGTGAATTTTTCTGCACATGTTGTGGCATGCATTTTGGAAGCGAAAGTTTGAAGCCAAGTGTACTTTTGCCATAAAAACAGTACCATGTATTATTGTTCTCAGCCACATGTTTTTTGGAATTCACCACAAAGTCTTATGAGCTTATGGATATTTCTTATTACTGAAGTCATTGTTTAAATGGAATTCAATTTTAAAAAAACCAAACTACTTAAATTGGCAGTGTCACTGACAAAAATACATTCCAAGATCCTACCTATGTCCCAGAAATTGGCCAAGAAGACATGGTAGATTCCCAATCAACTTTACTTTGAGATCTCACTTCAAGAAACCACTTGGTGCATTGACTGGCCTCTGGTGTGTGTTCAGTAAGGAACATACTGGTAGTCTTTGACTTACAACCACAGTTGGGACTGGAACATCACTTGCTAAGCAAGGCAGTCATTAGATGAGCAGAACCCAATGTTATGACCTTTTTGTCATGGTCATTAAGCTAATCTGGCTTCCCCCATTGATTTTGCTTGTTGGAAGCACAGTGGGAAGATTGCAAATGGCAATCACTGAAACTGTCATAAAAATATGCAACGGGGATGCTATGACATTCCTAAGTATGAAGACTGGTCATAAATCACTTTTCAATTCTGTCATAACTTCAGACACTTGTTAAGTATATGATTGCAAGTTAAGGACTACCTATACATTACCAACAGTATGTGGAATTTCTTCTTGATCTCTTTGTAGCTTGAACTGGTGCATGAGAGGGCTTTGGTAAGCAGCACCCATTAAATGTTTGTAAAAGAGAGTAAGCACTTGAGGAGAAACACACTGTTGACTATTGTAAGAATCTGTATGTCCAAGCTATGTAGTTGAAAAACACCCTTTTCAAAAAAAAAAAACTTAATTGAAATATTGTCTGAATTTGAAGAGTTGCTACAGAAAAAATAAATAGAAAACATGGCGACAAGACATTTTTATGGTTTGTCCCTCATATTTTCTATACTCAAAATAAAATCTTCTCTTACCGAGGAAACTCATTATAGCTAGTAAAGGCCCCCATGAGGGAACTTAGTAAGGAGGTAGATTCCTAAGAGTGAGGAGGTACAATCCAGAGGAGTAAGAGGCAACTCAATCCAGATATAACATGTGAGAAAAAGAGGGTGAAGATAGCCACTCCTTAATAGTTCCCAGAGTATATTGTAGATACAGATGGTAGAGTGCTCAATCTGGCAAGATTTTGTTTATATGTGTGAAGCTATAAAGAACTCAGCTTGGCAAATTCACCACATGTCATTCTTGGTTTTGAGTGTCAGTAATGGAACTTTGTGTTAAATAAGTGGAACTGAAGGATGGATTATAAGGCCTTTTCTCTTCCCTTCCCTTTTAAAAATAAACGTACTTGAGTAATGCTTTATTGTTATCCCATGGTGTTGGGAGCAAAGGACAAAATGGCAAACGGGATAGCCAATATGATTCTAGATCAGGGGTGTCAAACTCAATTTCATTTAGGGCCGCATCAGGGTTGTGTTTGACCTCAGGGAATTGGGGGCATGGCCAACTCCACGTCATTCGTCGAGGCTCCGTTTTTGGCCCCTATGGCCTCCTGCAGCCCTCTGCCAGTGAAAATGGAGCTGGGGGGGCATGCATGGCCCGCCCGGGCTCTGTTTTCGCGGGCAGAGCTAGAGGCCATTGTGGCTGAAAACGGAGCCTGGGAGGGCCGTGCACTGTCCTCTTGAGCTCCATTTTTGTTGACAGTCACCACGGACTGGTTCTTCACTGTTTCCAGGGCAGCCCCATGGGCCAGATCTAAGTACATTGTGGGCAGGATCTGGCACCCAGGCCTTGAGTTTGAAATCCCTGTTCTAGATGATCTATGCGATCAGCTGGAGAAGATCTATATATTCTAAGTAGCTGTTCTGGCTGCTGTTACTACTATACTTTATAAGTTATGTTTATTGTTGGACATTTTTAAAATGCTGTTGAAGCTCATGGGTGGTAGACAAACATATAAATTAGCATTTGTTTTAATTCATGATCTAATAAATGTTTGAACTTTTCTAAAGTTCAGAATTTTAATTTAGCTGCGGTGGGGTGGGAGCAGAGTTAGGAGAGGCAACACCATACACACTACTTACATTGCTTGCATAGGGGAACGGCCTGGACTGCTGTCGCTCCCATTGCTGTTCGCATGCTCCATTGCACCATTAAGATCTTCCCGCATTGCATTGGCTAAACTGCCCAGAGTGGGGTTTCCCATGGAAGCAGTAGTGTATAGAGATATACTGTTTTCAGCTATTGAAGCCTATAAAAGAGGGAGGGGGGGGAACAAGACAGGAACATTGAAACAAGCACATATCTGTACATTTACCACCCATCACATCCAAGTTACATTACTTTCATTTTCTTTTTCATTAAATGCAAAGGATAAAATCATAACCTCTGTATTATTAATTTCACCACTGGCATAGCTAAAAGTTCATTCATCTCCAATTTTTATCTAAAAGTAATTTCATCTGTATCACCAAAACCAATCACATATTGTACAGGAAACAATTCAAATGGAATTTTAAGAGAAAAAAACCCCTCAATACAATAAATAGTTAACTTAGCCTTGCATGGTCAAGAAGGTATATAGTCACATACCTTGAAACACTGTCCTGATGTAAATTTTCTCCACCAAGGTGGGTTTTGCCTCAAGAGGAAAGCACCACCTTTCCACTAAATGTAAATACTAATTTTCAATGAGCTCCCCACTCCCCAGCAAAAAAAAAAAAAACCCACATAGGCAGTAAAGCAAATATATTTGATATTTGCAAAGCTCCAGGAAAGGTAGAGATCTATGTATTTAATGTAAGACCGGCTTAGCTGTATTCTAGGAAGTTTCTTAAGGAACCCCGGAGTATTTATCAGCAAACAGTGTTCTTGTGATACAAATCATCTCCATTTATTCTGGAATTTGCATTTACTGATTCATTGCTCAAAGATCAAGCAACAAAACTTAAATAAGGCAGACATTCATTTCTTCTCCCCAGCAATATCTGTTTTTTTTTTGTTTACATGTGGTCTTATGATCTTGATGATACTGACAATAATTGTGACCAGAAAATCATTCTTGTCCAGTACAGATAAACAGGCAAGACATCCTTAAAAGCAATGCATGGTAATATACCTTTCAACATCCTTAATGTATTAATCCACAATCAGCAAGTTTTTCACAAACCCTAAGCTCTGGTAAAAACCACAGCAGTTACCTTTATGTATCACGCTAACCTAAAACCAAATACAAACCTTTAGCATTTTGTAGGAATGTAGTTTAGCCTAGTTTATTTATGTGAATATTGCTTAATTCTTACAACAATCCTCCATATCCAAAGGCTTTCTAAAGTATCATTTAAATGGAGGAGAAACCAAAACCAAAGCTTAATTGTGGTCATCTTGAAGAAGTTTCAGAAGCATCAAATGCAACAAAATGCAGTAATAGCTTGACCCCAGCTGTTAATTATTTTCCATACTTTATCTAAGGTGGTTGATTTTAAATATTAAAATCAATCACCTTGTAATGGGGCTGTCTGAAGGATGTCCTCCTCATTGAGAGCCTGTCGTGAAGTTAAGAGTTGAATCAGAGACCCTACTGGAAACGTCTCCATTTATAGAAACCTATTTATTGGATATGAAAAAGGCTTTTTCTATGGGATGATCTCTGGAATCATCATGATGCTCCATCCTATCAGCTTTTGAAAACGGAATAGAGATGCATATTTCTTTGACACAGTATTATGCAAGGATGTGGCTATAATTTAATATGTAGTTTATGTAATTTTATTTATGCTTTTAATTGTGTTTTGGATTACTCTGTTTTTGTATTTCTCCTCAATTTTATCAATTTTCAGATGGAAAATCCAAGACAGTAGATATAGCTTTCATGTCTTTTCCCAGTATAGCAGGAAAATTTTCATGTGTGGCTGGGCATATAGGTGCACATAAGTGTAAGAAAGATAAAGAAATGATTGAAAAACATATGCAAGTCTCCCATTTCCCACATGCAAACATGTAGAAAAACAGGTAAAGCAGAAAAAGGTAATAGTGAAAAAAGTGGTTCATGATTATCATTTTGTGCAATTTAATGAAGTAAGAAAATGAGGGAATGGTAGCATAGAAAGAAAAAGAGAGTGCATAAAAATATCTCTTTTGCCAACATTGTAACTTAATTGTTTTAATGGCCAGTTTTAATACATTATTTTTTCTCCTTTCTACTCTGCATTTTAATTGTTTTAATTTACTGTAGGTGTTGAAATAATCAGAAATACATAAATTTAATAATAAAAAATAATAATAAAGAAATCTTCTGGGGAATGGAAATATGATGAGTGTTGCTTTGCAGCACTTAAGATATCAAACCATATGTGATCTACCTTCCATGTATAGTTGAAATGACAAGGTGAATTTATAGAGCAGGATTTACATTTTCCAACAAACTAAGAGATTTTCCTCTACTGGAAATCCCAAAATGAAATAAGTGTATATTCCCCCTGGGAAAAAAACTGTGTTATTTGGAATGGTCTACAGCACACCTCTCTTAACTTTCTTAGACAGAAAACAATCATGTAATAGAAAACAAAGGAGAGGGACATGTAAATTATGTTTCTTCCCAAAGTAAGTCTGAGAAAGAGCTTTGAAAAACTTCCTACAGAAAGTTAGAAGGTTTTAGTCTTTAAGTCTTTAACTTAAGTCTTTAGTCCTTAACATTTAGAGAGAAAATGAGTGATGAAACCCCTTCGTCACCTACTGGTAACTATAATCAGGATATACATCACAAAACAAGGTTTTTAAAAATTCCATTTGCAGATTCGTCCTGCATCTTGAGATCTTTGAAGTTGTCAAACATGGTTATCTCTATCCACAGAAGTTCTGATTTTTCCTTGGTCTTTATACTACATCTAACTGGCTTCATTGCATTTCTTGGTCTTTATCCAGGCCAATCAAAAGTTACTTTAACTATTATGCTAATTTTTTAATGAAAGATACAGAGAAATAATTTTGAGAAATTAAGCAACATAAGACATATGCTTCTGGTAGTAGAAGAAGTAATGAGGGATCCTTCATGCTCTTTGAACTTGGTTGTTTTCTTGCAGACATTTCATTACCCAAGCTAGGTAACATCATCCATTTAGAGAAATAATGAATCATGCACTTTGCACCACAAAGATAACTTTGCAGCAAAGTAATTTATTTAGTAAAAGCCAAAACAGGAATAATTCTTGCTATTCCCCCCCTCCCCTTCCCCCCCCCCAAAACCACTGGTGGACATAAGGCAAATTCTGGAGAGAAGCAGTGAGACAGTAACAGGCAAATCCTTATGCCATTTCAGATGTGCTCATAGTTATTAATCTAGAAATTCTGGTGATAATTTTTCTTCTCTAGGGCCAAATCCTCCTCCCCCCGTTTTTTCCTAACAATTTCACTTCCAGATACCTCTCACAAGGAATCCAAATGGCTTCTGAAATATGGTATCANGTGAGAAAACCATTATAAAAAGAACCTTCTCACAAACATTATTTTGATGGTTTCTGCTTTTCTTCAAGATGTGTATTAATTAGCAGAGTCGAAGTTCTACACAGTTTTCTGTCTTTAGATAGAAAAAAACAGAACTTTCTGAAATGTTAATTTCATCTAGGAAAAGCACAGCATTTACTGATCTGAATATTGTAGAGCAGAACAGCAACCTAAGTTGAACATACAAGCAGTTAAGGATAGAAAAACAGGTTCAGAGATCTCTTATTCATCCCCCATGGTTTCCTCTTCTGATCTTCTGAACAGGCACTCCTCAACTTACGAGCACAATTGGGATGGAACATCTGTCAGTAAGAGATGCAGTCCTTAAGCAAGTTGCACCCACTTTTACAATCTTTTTTTTTACATAGTCATTAAATGCATCACTGCAGATTTAAGCAAATCACACAGTTGTTAAGTGAATCTGGGTTAGGGTTAGGGTTAGGGTTAGGGTGTATGTGTGTGTGTGTGTATGAGGTATCTACTTTTCCTTTAAAGGGAATTATTGAATTATTTCGCTCATTGGAAGCTCCCTGCAAAAATTGCAAATGGCGATCACATGACCCTGGAGGACCGCCACCATAGTAAATACATGTTGGTTGCCAAGTGCCTGAATTTTGATCACACAACCACAGGAATGCTGCACTGGCTGTAACTTCGAGAACCAGTTAGTCACTTTTCCCAGTGCTGTTGTAATTTTAAATAATCATTAAACAAATGGTTGTAAGTTGAGGACTACCTGTATCACTATAGCTGCTACTCCCTTCAACTCACTACTAGAACTGTGTCTGGTAAAAGAATCTGGGGAAAAGCGGAAGGAGGGGCTTCCCAAAGAAATTGTGCTATTAGGAANGGAAATCATCAAAGGACATTTTCCTTGGCTTTAAATGATACTGTTGGTTAGACTTTCAAGTAAAGTTACTGTGTATTGAATTGCACACCAATGAAACAAGCTTGCTTAATTAGCTGTGTTTGCAGTAGCACTTTGAACAGAAATGCTAAAATGAAACTTGGCGTTATTGATATTATTTGGAGTCCCAAGTGGCTGCCAATTGGTGATGAATGCTAATTTCCTATCACATATCAGCCAAATAGTTGTTGCCTGTATAATTTCAAACAAAACATCTGTCGTCTTTTGCCACACATAGTGAAATCACCAAAGCTAGTACAAGATGGCTTAAAAGCTACCCTAAATTAGGGCTTCTTTCAAATTGAGTGGGGCCACAAATTAAGGGGAACTAAAGAGAGAACTACTGCTTCTTCATATCATTCAAGGCTGAACCCAATGTCAAATTGTGTCCAGTTTTCTCAATTTCAGTGAGAAAGGGAGTGACAAGTGGACAGAGTCCCACTTTTCCCTGTATTCTGCTTCCCTTATAATTTCTACAAAATAAAGCTAATTGCCAGCAGCATACAATATGAACTGAATTGTACTGACTGTATAGATTTTTATTTGACCCCCTTGACCCCCCCCCTTTGTGCAATATCTATTTTTGAGGGGTCTTTGGTGCTGACTGAACTTGGTAGTTTTCTTGCAGATGTTTCATTACCCATGATTAGCAGCAATGATGCTACCTAGTTTGGTAATGAAACGTCTGCAAAAAACCAACGATGTTCGGAGAGCACTAAGGTCCCTTCATTTCAAACCTGAGCTACAAACATTCTCCTTTATTGATATAAAATTTTTATTTGATCCCCCTTTGTGTACTGAGTCTAATATGAAAGTTCCACTACTTCCCATTGCAGGAATATTTTTTTTTCAGTGAGGACACTGAAATGAATGTTACATTATCACATAATGTAAGAGGACAGGAAAGATGACGACAACAACACATGTTTTAGAACTAAAAACACGAACTGCTCAGTATGATAAGCATGTTAATTGAAATTAGTCACATAGCTAACACAAGCTGAAGGAACACTGGATCTCTTCATTTTTGCCTTTCAGCCTCATGAATGCAAAATGTGCTCGTAATCTTAATGCTATTCCTCAGATGAAGCTTGTCTTTAAAAATTGCACTCTGCAGGACTCAAGGGAAAATAAGATCCTAATGAATGGTATTTACAGTTGCTTCATTTACACATGCTTTCATTTGCTTTTCAGAAGTTACTACATAAATTAAAGTAATAAATGAAGATGTAGGTGGTTACTTATTTTGTAATCAATCTACTTCCTGGTTTAGAAAGGGAAATACTATCACATTTTTACAAATATGGTATATTCTCTAACCTGATTTCAAAAGAAGCACCACCACAGTGTTATTTTTTTATATATTGTTCAAATAAAGCTTAAGAATCTTAATTTACCTAAGCATTTTTCAAGAGGTATGCTACTTAAGCCTTTCTGGGTCTGTCTCATAAATAATGGGGATCTTTTATCAAAGAGAGCCAATGTTTTTACTATGTTTTAATAACAAGAATTTGCTGAGTGGGTTAAGCTTAAATAAGAAATAAAACTTAAAAATGGTACAGTAATAATAATAAAACACTCAAGTGGTAAAATACATGAATAAAGTAAGGAATACAAAAATAAAAATACATAAAAGTCTAAAGTTTTCTCATCTCTCTCAGCACTGATACCTGGAAAAATAACTTTTGATTAATTTTTACCTGCTTGTACAAAGTTGTAACACTTGTTTATAAAAATATAAATCCTGACCCCCTAATGATTACTTAAATATTGGCTTAAAAATATTTTTGAGATCAGCATCACAAAACCGACATCTCTTTTCTTCATTCCTCATGCATAACAGCAAGTTTAGCTATTTAAAAATTTAGAATCATACACCTAGAAGACCCTTTGAAGAAGAAAAAGAATATGTGCATATATATGTGTATGTGTGTGTGTGTGTATGAGGTATCTACTTTCCCTTTAAAGCCACGAACAATAGAAGGTCATGTGACACCCTATCCTATCATTCAGCACATTAATAGCTGTGCTAGAGTAATTACACTTGTGGTATTTTTGCCTCAAGTGAAATTCTGAAATAAGAGGATGGAAATTATGATACTGCTGATAAATATTAATAAGTGAACTTTTAATTTTTTTGCCACAATATTCAAAATGCTAAGCATCTAGCTAATGCTGAAGCAGCCTGGTATGTGTTTGCCTCCAGGGACCATGATGCTTTATGCACTTAAGAAAAAAGTTTAACGGAATTAAAATTTAATATCTAATTAGAGCAAGGCTAATATATTTTGAAATGAATACAGAAGGCACACATGCCTATGTGGTGTATTTGCCACACTCATTAATCTTACCTGTAAAGCAGCATTGAGAGGTGAGCAGTAGGTGTGGCTGGTCTGCATGTTTTTAATAAGTGAGGGGTTTCTGCGCAAGGAAAATACATTTGAAAAGAAAAAGCATACAAATTAAATGCAGTCAACTGTTATACTTCAGGAAATCAGTTTCTTTCCTACATCACAAAATATAGTAATATCATAAAAAATACTATTGTTTCCTCCCCAATTTTTTAAATTGAAAAACAGGAATTTTTTTCTAAACTTCACCAGTAAAAAAGCAATCAGCCTTTTAGAATGAAATGTTTTAAGTGCCCTTAGGTTGTCTTTTGAGTTATTTCCTGCAGTAGAGGGCCTATGTATCTTCACATTTCTCTGAACAGCAGGTGTTCGTTCACAGGAGTACTTTTCATAGAACCAAGAAAAGTTTTTTCTATGGCCGGGGAGAGAGCTGCGTTGTATTGCTCCAGACAATGTGTGTGGGTTGTTTAACTGTTCTTTAGATTTCTTGCGATTGGGAAGACAGGAAAAGCAGGCAAAGACAAGTCCCTTTAATATTGGCAGGAGTCTTTCTGGCATATTATTTTCCTACACATCTTATAATGAAAGGACAATTCAAAGTCATTTATGGTTTGTAAGAAAAATAGCCTTTAAAATAGCCTTTAAATAGGCGTCTGAACAGCCCCAACTAGTTTCTTATGGGAAGGAAGCTATGATCCAGACAAGCTTACTTATTCTAAAAGGAAGGAAGCTCCCCCTGAGCAACGATTGCTCAGTCAATGCCCTGAGGAAGGAGTATGGCTTTATGGGTTGTATGAATGATTGAATGATCCTATTGTGCAAAATGCAGGAAATCCAACAGAATTATCCATCCTCAGATGAGAATGATCGAAAAGCAGAGAGCCAAAAAATAGTAGAGACTCATTCAGAGAACAAGTGGGGAACTTTCACTGTGGTGGACATGCAGGAAACTGGTTAGGGAATACAATTCACTCTTGTAAATGTTCTGATGAACATTTAGGACACATAATTAGGATTCTTTTCCCATGAAATGGTATCTAAATAACTAACCCATAACGCTCATCTTAACTGTCTATGTCCATATGAGTCATTAGGACTTGCTGTTCCTTTTCTAGAAGTTAAGTACCCAAAAGCATCGGCTATTTCAGAATGCTGCTTTTCTCATTTATTTATAGTCTAATCTTTAACTAAAGGGTTGATCATTAAGAAACTGAGAAGATGATCTAATGTTTAATGTAATAATAACAACCATCTGTGTATTTTAAATGTGGACCTAAATATTGATTGTCGTAAAAAGAGAAAGGGTTGGGCTCTAACATGCTGGAAGTTCTACTCATTCAAATAAATGGAAATGAACTTTTAATTTCAAAACTAATATTAATTTCAAAAGGATTTAAAAGCAATTAACACATGCATAATCCTATGCACGTCTTTTTAAAAGTGAGTTTCATGGCTCTAATGTGTCTTTTGTTCATGACTGTAAACCAGTTTTTTCAAGTAAAGCATAAAAAAATAGTTAAGAATATAAACCTCAAAACCTATTACTGGAAATCCTCTCTTTTCTTCCCAGAGCAAGTTTGACTCAAGTTTTAAAAAAGCAACGCTTGCTAGTCACTGGACTCCATTTGATGACAATTTAATTCAGACTTAGTAATAAGAATTCCAGTCCACAGAGAAGAGCAGAAAATAGAAAAAACCTGCATGTGAAATATAAAAGGGCCACTCTATCCCATACTGGCACTCATATTGTGCTTCTGAATCAGTCAACAGAAAAATATGAAAAAAATAAAATCTTTGAACAGAGTTTTCAAATATTTGAAAGTTATCTGTAGTTAGATATATAGTATTAGATACACAATGTATATATAGCA
The DNA here is from genome assembly GCA_000516915.1 of Ophiophagus hannah. Classification (NCBI taxonomy): domain Eukaryota; kingdom Metazoa; phylum Chordata; class Lepidosauria; order Squamata; family Elapidae; genus Ophiophagus; species Ophiophagus hannah. Next base: position 55,794 of record AZIM01002218.1, read on the forward strand.
TTGAAAGAATATAGGACAGCAAGAATGACTTGAAAATTTTATATATAAAACCAGCCTAACACAATATAGTTTATTACAACATTAGCTAACAAAGAATTTATCAGCGTCCCTGCATTGAAGCAAATATAACTTATAAATGTTTTGTAAAATGTTAGCCTAGGCATTTTCGAGAAGCAATGCAATGCATGTACAAGCATGACATTTAAATTATTATTATTATTTTTTCAGCAAAGGCAATGCCACTATTTTGTGAAATGCAAGTCTACATGAGATGAATACACCATGCAAAGCAAAAGCAACAGAAAAACAAAAACTGGGGAAAAAATTAGCGCACACACATACAGACACAAAGCAAGTAAAAGCTCTTACTGTGTAACAAGCTCGCCAAAGTTTTCATCGGGGCAGAATTTTCGAGGACGGCCTCGTTGAATATGACGGCCACGTTTAAACTCTTCATCATCAACAGTCCAAAAGGACCCAAACTCATCCTCTACTCTGATAAAGCACTTATGCAGGGAGAGGTTGGTGCGAATAGCACCCTGGGATAAGACCAGCGGCAAACGAGATGATTTGGGAACAAAGGGGCACGGGATCGGGGAAACAGAACAGACATCAAATACAGGGAAAAGGAAAAAACAGAACAGAACAAAACAAAAAGAAAATAAAATGCCATAAGCCTAAGCAAATGGATTGTGAGGGTTAATATGCATTGCCACCTACAAGTTACTAGCATGTGATGCAGAACAAACACCAAGCAAGCAAGGGCAAAGGGGACTGCTGGGCATACAAATGGTAGTGATGAAATGTTCTCTTGTTGCTTCACCTCGACTGGGCCGAGGCAAAACCATCTGGGTTGTTCTAGAACACCATCTAGCAGCCAAAGCTTCTATGTTAAAACTAGCTAGGCTAAGAAGTTCAAACATGGTGGACGTACCCACTGATCTTTTGTGGCCTTCGTTTTTGGAACTCTACTTCATCCACTGTCCATACTGCCCCTTTAACGTTTTCTACTCGCACAAAACACTTGTGAAGGCTAAGATTATGACGCACTGCATTCTGCAGCAAGTATAAGAGAGAAAACATTGGGAAAAAAAAACTTTCCATGAGAAAAAGAATCTTAGCATTGTCAGCCGGCAAGTCCCCCTTTCCCTCATCCCGCCCTCCACACCGGACAATATAGTTATAACTTGTAAGATTTGCAAAAGAAAGTTCATGAAAACCAAAACTTGATTGTTCTTATTAAATTTTCATGGCCTGGAAAATTAAGAAATGTGAAGTAATTCTATATATTAATATCATGGCAATCCATTTTGGAAATGTATCCAACCAAAGTCTTGTTCCTTACCACTTTTGTTCCTCATTATTAGAGTTAGAACTATGTAGGGGATGATTTTAATATCCTGCAATATTCATCATTTGTGGTTCAAGCATTACTATTATTATCAGAATTATGAAGCTTGTCATGTTTAGTTGTCAGTTTAATTAAATCTTAATCGACTTTTAAAATTATTTATTAAATTTACACACCACCCAGGTCCCAGTAACTCTGGCCAGTCCACAATTTAGTCTTAGGCTCAATTCATATGGAGACCTGTAAAGTCCTCCATTATAGTACAAATACCGAATTTTATTTCTACCATATTACATGTCTTATTCTTTTCATCTCTAGCATCGGATTTATCCATTTTCAGGATAATCTTATCCTGGAAATTTAAACAACCCTGGATATGTCTAAACTTATTAAAACAGTTTTCTAACAAATTCTACCTAAAGGTACACAATCATTCACAACTGATACCCATTATAAAAAAAAACCCAAGCAAAGAATATATAGGTTGTTAACTCACATCTACCAATAGTCAATGGGGAGGCTATTTTACAGGCATAATGCCAGGGAAGCATATGGACAGATGTTTAAATAACCTAAAGGGCTAAGTCCCTTATTCACAAATTCATGTCTACATAGTGAAAGGCTTTCTAATCATGACTGTCTACATTCACTGTGGAAGCCAAGGTTAGGCAAAACACATTTATCATATTAATTAAAACAGTAGAGGGAAGTCTGAGCCACAAGAGGCGGGGATTCCAAATCATTTCATATTGCAGTTCTACAGCATAACTAATTTTCTCACTCTTGTAGCACATCTGCTTCCTCAAAAGAGGCTATACAGACAATCCATGTTCTCAAACAAATGCAGGGTTACATCTATTTTTGGCAGAACATTAATAAATCACCAGAGAATCCTGTCATTATGTAGGTAGAAACTGGTGAGGAACCATGAAGCTTGTTAGCAACTTCTGCTAATGACACATGAACATTCAAGTCTTCAATGAGATAAAATCTGCTCCTTGATTCCTATGCCACCTAATCCACATAAGTAAGGATTCTGTCAGTTTGAGTCTTTCACTTTTGAAAATATGTTTAAGAATGGGCAACGGCATTCCTCCCAGGCTACTGTTCTTCACTCAGGAGAAACCTGCTAACAGGGTAGTTTGTCTGCGCGTCTGCGCGTGTGAACAGAAGGAGTGCTGCGTCCAAAGCAGCACATGGAAGATGGGAAAGAATAGGGCATAGAATTGGATCAACTGCATTTTCAGATTCATAATAAAGTAAGGGATTACATTTATATTGTAATTCCATAACTGTCTGTAGGAACAAAACCATACAGACTTTCACAATCCTTTCTTTCAATGCTTTTGTTGATAATGAAAAAGAAGATTTCTTTCTTCTCTGAATGCTTTTTTGAATAGCTCCCAATGTATAGAAGGAAAATAGCCAGGAAGGCAGAATTGCAAGGCTGTGTATGTGTGTATGTGGAGGGGGGGGGGAGATGTCATAATCGGCAAGAGAAAATACCTATATTATGTATGAAAAAAGAAAACAATACAACATGAATGCAATTCACCCTCAAATAAAATTATATTCAACTGCCTAATAACTTGCCTGTCAGTTCTGCAAGATGAAATCAGTGAGAGCTTATACTTATTTGCTCTAAATTTCAATTTTGTCCAACCAAACTTTGTATGATCTAAGCTGTGTTCCAGAAGACCTGACTTACACTCACAGTAATTGCATGCCAAATCTTTAGACCATCCTCAGCTATTAAAGGACAAAAGTATTCCTGGATAACACTGTCTCCATGGATCCTTATACTATATCAACATCTAAGGATACTAGGCCTTGGGCAGCTGAGTTCAGAAATATCTGTCTCTGCCAAAGATTTATATTATGTTTTGGCTTTGAGTAGCAATTATTTCCAATTAGATCAGATTTGGAACTAAGCAGCATAAAGACTATTATTCTCCTTTGATCTTTTGCCCCATCATCAGGGATACTGAAACATTCTATTTTCATTCAGCTATTTCACTAATCTAAAGTAGTAGTCATCTTCATATACACACATATTTATAATAAAGGGCTAAGCTTTGAAAATAATAATCATTTGAGAATTCCTCTGGATGTAAACAAAATCAAGATTTCTTATATAACATTGTTGAAAGTATAAGTATGTTAAAGTATATAACATTTTTCTATTTTAGATAGTTTTCCTCCAGAATAGAAAAAAAAAAGTATCTTAAAACAATATTCACCAAGTGAACTCTAATTGTTAGATTACATAAATTTAACTTCCTTCCTCCCTCCCTGCAAATTTTTAATTTCAGAATAGGACCTAACTTTCTACTTTAATTTGTCACTTAAGTTTCTTTCTTCTTCTTCCTTTTCCAAGTTCATAATTTAGACTTTTGGCAACAACTTTTTTTTTAAAAAAAGAAGTAAAACTTTTTGAACCATAAGAAACTAGTAACTATGCACCAGTGGATGCTTACCTCTTTAAACACTATTCTATCAATTTCTCCAAGGACATTTGAAATTGAAAGTTGGAGGGGGGGAATAAACAGCATTTTGAGATTTAGGAAGAAAATATATATTGGAAGGAAAGTGCAAAAATATTCAGGTGCCAGGTGTGTCGTTCTGGATTGTAGCCAGATTTAAAAGAAAGGAGTATTTTATGAGAATTTAAACACACTCAGACATTAAATAAATGGAGCCAAACAACTGAAATTTAAAGCACCAGGGGTATTTATTAAATCGCTAGCTTTAATATTTTTATTGGCTTGCGACTTTACTGCTGTGCCCAATTAATCTGTATTGTGTTTCATAATAAACCAGCAAATATTTTTTGGAAGTTTGCATATTAATTTAAGGCAGGTGTTCAGTTGGCAGGCTGTAAAGCTAATTTTCTACCAATCTTTGCAAAAGGACTTAATGTATAGAATCTTTTAGTGTAAATCACAAACCCACCAACTGATTAATCATCCTTTCTTTTTGTATCTTAGCAGCTGAAATATTTCACTACTAGGAGCAACTATAGAGATGGACTAGTTGTTCAATCAGAACATGCAGGAAAAAACCACTAATAATAGGTATTCAAACTGGGGCATTTTAAAGGCATATATTTCTTTCCTGCCAAATAATAAAATGTTTGGGCAGATAAGAGGCACCCTATGTATATCAAAACAGCTGATCTATATTTAGAAGACTACAATCTTTTATAAATAATTAGCTATGTTTTGGCACCTTTTATTCTAGAACACTAAATTGTAAAGCAAGAATCATACAAGGGAATACAACATACCTTCCACGTTGCTGCATTGCGTCTGAAGTAGGCAAACATACGTGTGAACCAGTTGTAGATTTCATTTAGTGTTAGCTGCTTTTCTGGAGATTCAAGAATTGCCTGTCAAGCAATTAAAATGCAACCATGATCAGAAAATACTCTTGCACATTTGTCTGAATAAATAAAACAAAATGGAAGTCAGAGAAAAATAAACACTTGCACGACGATGGAAGATTAGTGGTTGTACTTAATAGCTCAATGGCAGAACTGAAAATGGAATTATCTAATTGTTTTGAGTTTTATTTCTGTTTCCTTACAGAAATATTAATTTATTAGTCATTCATAGAGCAGAATCAAAGAGAAATGCAAAACATTTCACTAGCTGATTAAAGCTTAGTAATTATTTTGAGCTCAGATTAATTCTAGGGATCAGAGATTACTATAGCTTGTGATAATTGACTTGCCATCTTTAAACAGGCTCATTTTCAGTGTTGTGTGAAATGAATTTCCTAATAATCACATCGTATTGTAATACTTAATCAAAAGCAATTATGGTATATGTATTGCGGTTGTGGGGAGGAAAAAAAACCCATATAGCAAAAGTGTCAGCATGCCTGTATTAGCTAATCATCTCTTCTTGCCTATAGCATCACATATATATGTACAATCCTGGATTTAAGCTGGTTTTCAGGGATAGTATCACTTACCTGCCTAATTAAAGAGGCATATGTAAAGGGCGGCCTGACTTCTGCATTCTTGTAGAATTCTTGATTCTGCGCAATATCTGCTAAATGAAGGCAAAGAGGGCTCAGGTTAGCCATGACTCATCGCTTTATTTGGATGGAAAGGACCAAGCTCTTTTTTTCTAGTTGGCCTTCAAGTTACCTGAGGAGATGGGCACATTGTATTTATCAGAGTACCGCCTTCGGATGGGCCCAACGTTGTGCATGCTGGTAGTAGTGATGACAGAAGGTCCCTGGGTAACAGGAGTGATGGGTGCTGTCGGGGTGGTGGGAGTATGAGGTAAACTCTGTGGAGAAGCCTCTGATGCAGTCTTGGAAAGCGTGACATTAGAGACAAGATTCAACTATTAAAACAGAAAAAGAAAACAATTTCCTGGATTAACAAAACATTGCCCCCATTGTTTTTCATGCACTGACATCTTTTTTATTAAGACATAATGACGGACTGAGTATATTTTGATTCTCATACTCAATGGAAAGTGTACCGTAGTCATGAAGGTGTTAGAGTAGGACTGGGGAAAAAGTTACAAGACCATCCTCGACTATGAAAAGTCACTTGCAGGATATAAATCAGTTACAGGATGTAAATCAAACCAGTAAGAAGCATGCAATACATTGATAACTAAATGCCTTCATAACTTTGTTCCCTATCTACTCCGGGCCCTGCAGTAAAAGCATTCTAATATAGATGTACATTATATGTTTATTGAGGTTATCTATGCAGGTGCTTCAATTTTTGAACACTATATTTGGTAGATAACCTGATGAAGCCTTATTTTTAGTTATATAGCTATATGAATGAGTGGGCAACAAAAATAGCTTTAAAGGGAGGCTATGAAGTAGCAAGTGGAGAATAGTGCAGATGAGCTAACCCCCAAACAATGCAGGTTTCATTAAGGGAGAAAAAAGCCCTAGAAATAAATTGATCAAATATTTACTTTCCACACTATAAGAGAGTAATCCTTTTAAAAAAACTATCTTATCCTGAGTGCACAATTGATCAGTAATATTATCTATGATTCTGGCAATCTGAGGCTATACTGTAATCACAAATTTCTTTCATTGGAAATTAGTTCTTTAAAAAGACTGGCAGTTTGGGGTCAGTATGAAACTACTGATTCTCTGGCCTCAGAAAGAATTTAAGGAAATAAAGTGTTTCTCAGCCAGGCATAACAAATAGCACCAGCCAAACTGGCTGTTTCTTTAGAATGATCAAAGTTGAAGCTAGACAAGACATATCCTCTTCACATCTCTACTTGTCCTTTGCAGTAGATGTTGAATCTTTTAGACACAACCAAGAAATAACATGTGATGCCCAAACAGTTCTAACTCTTGAGAATATAATGAAGACTGCAGGCATATATTTAACTTACAAGACCGGCCCACTGAAATCAGTGGGTTTTTCTTCTAAGCAATTAAGTTACAGGATTACATTGGAAATCTGGGGAAAATAGCAGATTTTTCTTTTAGGCAGTTAACACAAAAGATTGCCTAAAGTACTTTAAAGTATTACAAATTAAAAGAATGTTTTATTTCTATACACCCAGACTTCTCATGGACTGATAATCACAGATAATTGCCTTTCGTATTGAGGATTTAAGATTTTATATTGGTGTCACCGATCCTTTCTTTGGGTTCCTTAAGGGAAATTAGCTCCATTATTTTAAGGTAATTTTCTTATGAAAGTATACAAAGTGTCCTAGGAAAAGACAGCAACTCTTTTTCTAATATCTTGAGGAATTATTATTATTGTTATGAATTACACCTTTAAAATGTAAAATGTTCTTTTTGTTTCATCCATAGTGTTACTACATTTTCATGAAAATTGACTTGTTGAAAAAAAGTTTTGATCACTGGATTCCTTATTTTCTTTCTGTTAATTTAAGGCATACAATCAATAATGCCTCTCACATATGTTCTTCTGTTAGAGATACCTAAGTATCTTATAAATAATGAAGTTTTTTTATTTGCACTTTAATTTGAATACTTGAAGTAGGCTGGGTTAGAGGAAAAACCTACAAATGTTCACACAGAAGAGAAAAAAGATTCTTTTATGGTAGGTAATCGTCAAGACAAATCAACTGTCAGGAAAAAAAATGCCTGACTGAATCATGCACCTATATTTTAACTCAAGTAATGCAAATTTTGGGTGCAGATACGAAAAAACAGACTGATCCAAGCTCTCAATGCTTTTTAAAAGAAAATTATTATGATGGATTGACAGAGATGGGAGGGAGTAAATAAATAAAACTTCTGGTGGATAGACAATAGAAAAGAACTGTTACTCCATGTGAGCTCAGAGTTCACTGTTTGGCTGATGTCAGCAGACAATCCTATTCTGAGATCAATATAGCTACTATCAGAATTCAAGAGGCGCCTGGGAAAGCTCTTCAATTAATGGGAGACAGGCGAGATATCTGCCCTTACCCAGACACTTGGGATATTTAGAATTGGCAAGCAGAATTTGGGAGTGTAACTCTTCATTCATTTTCTTATTTGTACTTCCTTTTGATGAACTGTTCCTTCATTTGTGCATACACCAAAGAACAGCATTTCATTAGCAAAAGCAGCAAAGATGGGGGAATTAGGGGTAGAAGATATCAACTGCAATGGCCTTCCTCCCCAGCTCTTTTTCTCTTCAGGCTATATTATTATTACTATTATTCATCGCACAGTCAGCCAGATGT
>AZIM01002218.1:76331-78831 GCA_000516915.1 Ophiophagus hannah
CCCCGAGTCCCTTGGGAGAGGGGGCGGCATGCAAGTCCAAACAAAATAAAATAAAATAAATAAAATACTGGTGTTGATAATGAATTTTCAGATATTTCATTTTGGATCCACAGACACCTTTTAGACCAGGGTCTTTTTGACAGATCTGTCCTGGACTAGTAATATTAAGTCCCTGAATCCCACTGTTTACCAGCCATGTAGATGTTGGAAGAAATCTTGCAGAAATTTGGCAGGGAGCTAATGCAAATGTCTTTTGCTAAGAAACAGCTGCAAGTCAGTCTACTTTTGGCTCTGGCCTGACTACACCTGGAAAATAAACCTAGAATGTTTTTAATTGTGTTAATGTACATCACATTAGGAAAAAGATTTTTACCCCAGCAATGGTGTCAAACTGGTATGTAGGTAGTCTTAGCCTATGGAGATCCACCCTGTCTATGGAAATGATCAATGTTATTAAGATCTTTAGCAATCTGTAGAATAACAGCCCTGATTCAAAGCTGAATCCAAGTTAAATATCTCCATAGTCAAGGATGTCATCTTTCTTTTTCCTTCAGGTTTTTGGAAAAATAAATTTGCTAACAGGAAAGACAGTTTATGGAGTTTACTGCATTTTCTGCCCATGTCTTCTTGAAACCCTACATTGTTGCATTACAGGGCTGATTGATAAAATTGTCACTGGGCAGAATAAAAATAACACAAAATCATCTTTACTGACAGATATTGATTGACAGTTGGAAACTCAAATATAATTCACAAAAGAATAATTCATAAATTTTAAAAAATGGACAGGGACAACTTTTTTATTTCTTTTAAACCTCTCTACCTGGCCTCCTATTCAGTCCTTACACTTCTTGAATGAAATGAATGAAACCTGGATTAAAATGAGTAGAAGGGAAAAAGATTATTTTCATTTCTTTTTAGCTGCTGGAAGGAGTGAACAGCAGAAATTACAGCTCCTGCACTTGTGCATTTATAGCCTTGAATGAAATTTGCTTTCCTTTAAGCTTGAATTAAATTAGCTTTTCTGAAAATTTCTAGAAGTCTTCATTGACTGCATTGAAATAGTATTTTGAATATTATTTTATTTGGAATGAAGTGTTGGGGGGGCAGGAATGGAGAAAATATATCATAGAGATGACATGGCAACATTTTACAGGAAGTAAAATATAGGTTATGGAACCAAAATCTTGAGATAAGAAGATAAAAGGTATTTTTAAGTAACAGTAAATAACAGTAAGTAAAGTTATGATGTAAAATATAAATTATAATTATCAGGAAAAGTAACAACAAAAAGTTGAAGATGATTTTTCTCTAAAACTATTTGAAGCTCTAAACGACTAACTCAGTAAAATTTCAAATGTAATTATCTTCTGCACTTAGCCCTCGGCTTTCCATATATCTCTACAGTGTCATCTTGCATACAAAATAGGCCACATTTTTTTTGAGGAATGGTAGATCTCTAACATACAACACTGTTTAATTTTCTCGGCTTTGGCTGTCCTTTTGCCTACTTCTTTCACACAAAGAATGTCAGGCCACAAAAAAACTTAGGCATATTCAGACTGGGTGTGGGTGTCTTTTTAAATTCCCTGACTTGAAAGGTTGTAATAATCCAACAATTGCAGTCTTTTATAGATTCTAATTTTATTCCTTTAATAAACCCATTAGAAGCTGATTACATGTAAATATATTGGGTACTGACATAAATCAGGGTTTTAAATTATAAAGTATATATTTAAAATAATGTTCTAGGCCAGTGAGTAAAGTCATTTACAACCTAATCTTGGTCAAGATTTAAAAACTAACATGGGCTGTTTCCCACCCATTCAGTGTACCGCGCATTTATCACCAAACCAAACTGTAAATGTAAGACATAGTCAACATATGCTGATAATTACAAAAAAATTCAATGCACTCAAGCTTATTTGTTTTTAAAGTTACAGCAAATAGGAAGCCAAACTACAATTTTTGCAATAGCATTAATAAATTCTGAAAGCTCTTTTTCAAATTAGAATAGGTCAAAGAGAAAATCACTCCTCTAATATAGATTAATATAATATAAATAAAATATTTTTACCTGCAACTCTAACTGTTGTACAACTTGCATCTGTACTCTACATTGGGCTGTACTTCTATCATCCAGCGCATGCTCACTATTGAGATGTCTGTAATAACATACAGAAAATCATTAAGTGAAAAATACCAAGATGAGTAAGCAGAACAAGTTTCTAGAAAGTCTAGATTTTTTAAAAAGATCATATTTACCCCAATTTAACTAGTGTATCCTTATATGAATCGCTCTGTCTTCTAGAAATGGACTTTCCCATCAATTAAACTACAGAAGGATTGCACCACCTGTTTATAATTAATATCTTATGATTTAGAAATGAAACGTAAATGTACTTTTTTATTATTAGAAACCAAGCTAAGACACATTTTGTGGCAAAATGATACAGGGTAAATTGCCATATGTAGCTGTTCATCATCATAAATTCAAAAC
>AZIM01002218.1:83831-89018 GCA_000516915.1 Ophiophagus hannah
CTCAAAACACCCTTCAAGACACAAGCTTGAATTTAAACTTCTGTGTCAGGCCATATACCAGCTCTTGTTTTTTCACCATATGAATGAAATATACAAACAAAGTACACACACACACACACATGCACAGTACATGCTTGTGCGAAGAAAGCTAAGGTTAAAGAAGCAGTAAATCAAATACTTCTCCCTGAACTAAAACAGTCCATTTTGACAGCTGATTTTCTTTCTTTGAAAGCATGCAGCACACTAAAATAAATACTTGTATAGGTGGAAAAAAAATCTTCAATATCCTGGACTGTGTTAAAAAAAAGATCCTGTTGGATTTATATTTGTTTAATAAGAGATTTCCTGGATGGATCATATCCACACAAACAATTAGATGTAGGGGGAAAATGGCACTTATTTAAAATTTGAACTATGAGTAGGATTTTTATAAAGGACTGGACAGAAAATGGAGTTTCAAAAATCCAACAAATCTATTTCCATTAAACAACATCCATATTTATATTTTAGTTTTGTTGAACTTACTTAATGGCTGTACCCTCACTGTAATCTTTTAGTCCTGTTTCAAAATGCAAAAATTCTAAGTGGAACAAAAAAGTCATTGCTATAATAATAATTCCCAGCTTAAGAAGTCACAATCTTGTATGAAACTTGTTGCTAATCCTAGTACCACCAAATGATCTCATCTTTCATTCTGGCTGGATTCCAACATACAATTTCATTAACCCAGGTACTGCAGGTGATAAAACTCATTTTTCCCTAAAGAGACAGCTAAAAAGTACAGTTATACATTTATGAAGTACCAGCAATCAAAATTATGGATTTTTCTAAAAGGTTTTTAACTACTTTTATTGAAAGGAAAATTGCTGTCTCAGACTTTTTTGACACTCTTACTAATAATAAATTTTACCATTTACACACAGCAATAATGTGGGAGATGGTGTCAGTAAAAAGTATGAAACAAAGACTGTCTCTTAAGTAATTCCTTCTGATCAGATACCAGAAATGAACCTTAAGATACATAAACCAAAAATCTAAAATTCTCACTGATTGCAAACAACAGGGCTAGTTCCAAGAGTATACAACAAAAACAAAAGATATATTATATATATAATAGTTATCTGTTCATCTACGAAATTGACCAAACGTATTAGCACAATGACCACAACTAACTCTGTCGTTCTACAAAAATAACACTCTATAAACTTATCTGTAAACAGCACCTCTGGATCTTTTCCCTCTAAACTTTTGTTCAGAATATTATAGAGATCACTAGAGGGCAGTGTGGTATTTAGACCACTCTGACCTTTGTAAGTGATGCAACTATTACTTAGGTCTTGAACTTTACTACAATGCCAGCAAGGTTAATCAGGATACTGTAAAATCTGTGACATTCAAAACTGAATTCCAATTTAACATGTTACACATACTAGGGGATAGAATGAATTAATATTTTGTTGATTGTATAATTATGTCGATCAACTTTCCTACATATTTGCTGTCTGCCAGCATTTAAAAGGGGATGAATAAGAAAAAATCTCACCTTTAGCTTGTGGTCTGTTTGCAAAATAAACTAGGAAAGATCGTGTGTATGAAATAAACAATTGTATATACCTTTGGAAGTTTCCATCCCTGTGTCTTTTTCTTCTAATGTTGAACAATTTTAACCTTGATGTAGTTCAATTAAGCTTAAAGATAACTTCAGTTTAAAACTTTCTGATCTGCAGACAGCAGTCATTAGTTCATTTGAAGCAAGTTCTCGTTTCTAGCTTTCTATAAGCAGGTATCCTTATACGTACTTTTCTCTCTCTAAAACCACAAGCATAGTTTCTGGAATTTCATGTGGAAGTGCTTAAGGGGTTGAAAGTTAACACCTTTGTGAGCTGAGTAGCCTTGCAGTTGCTGCTAAACAAAAGCCTCTTTTAGAAGCTTTCTTGAAATGTTTTCTTAACATGTTCCAAGTAGTTTTAGGCAAGCAACTAAAGTAAACAAGATGTTACCATGATAAAAACACTTGTGAAAACATTGCAGTGTGTGCCTAAAATGTTTCTTTCACACAAGCATTCCTTAGTTTTACCAGCAAGCTTCCATCTTTAATTCATAAAGGATTTAATTTTTAAATGTATTTCAATTATAACTGTTACCGTTCCTTTCAAACTTCCCAGAATTACAAGTCCCAAACTATCAAGGTTATATGTTGGTTCCAAAGCTTACTTCCTTTTGTAAAAAAGTGGTCTTAGTATATTTGTGTATATATGTTTCACACAGTATTATGTGTACTACTCTCATTCCAAAAGAAGTGGATTACTGAAGTTCAGGGTTCAAAAGAGGAATCCTCTCTGAGGTTGGTTGGTTGCCAATGTTTCATTATCCAATTAGGTAACACCATCAGTGCTGATGATGTTACCTAATTGGGTAATGAAATGTCTACAAGCAAACAACCAAGCTCAGAGAGCAACAAGATTTCCACTATTATCTTTCATTTGGGGTTTTTCAGCATCATTTCTGATAGTCTCTGATCCTTGACATTTGGGAAATGCACCTATCCAGCCATTATAATGTGAGACAAAGTTTGCTCTGAAGAGTAGATGGCCTTACTTGATATACCAATAGGAGGGGCAAAAATCACAGATAGAAGGGAATGAAAGTATTCAGAATTCCAAAGTAAGTAATTAAACTCACAGTACAACTTGCTGCACCCTCCACTTCATGAACAAGGAGACTCACATGCTGTACAGTATGTATTTACAATGGACACTTTCGATGGGAACCCAGTTAGAAAAGCTGGTATATAATAGCTCATCCTACAGCTGTACCACATTTAACAATATGGTCCCAAATTCCAATACAAATGTAACACAGCAATACACAAATGTACATACACATACTTATTCAGACACGCATGTAGATTAGATAGATAGATAGATAGATANNNNGATAGATAGATAGATAGATAAACAGACAGACAGACAGACAGACATTAGGATGGGATGGGATGGCATAGCAAAGCATAGAACAGAACAGAATTAAGAAGTCTTACTTTAAAAAAGACTGGAAGTCTTCACATACTGCTTCGCAGCCCGGCCATTTGCATACTCCGTGCCCATAAAGCGGATGACTGTGAGAGGGTTCTTCATGGGATAAACTGAAAGAATAATTAAAAGGTGGAAGAGAGGAAACTATTATCATGTGAAAGTTTGAATAAGCTTACTTTGGTGTTTGAAAAACGCATTTATCAATACAATCCAGTAACAATACAAAATACTGAGGAATAAGCAAATCATTTTGGATCATGAAATACAGGTTTACAAGAGAACATTTCCAAACTTTATTGAGGAATTGTACGTATCATATCTATGAATCAGAGGTCTTAGAAAAAATTGAAAACTATGAAATATACTCCAAATTACTCTTAAGATACTTAAAAATTGTACCAGAGTAAGACACTTTTATTTGTACCAAAAAAATATCTCTACATCTTTGTCCATAGTTATCAGCCAAATATTGAACTTCTAAAATTTTGATTACAGTATGGAAGTCAATAGCATTTTCATGAGTAATAAGAATTATTAATACATATTTTGGAGCAACATTGCTGTTTTCCATAAGTCAAAATAAAAATTAAGTTTGGGGGAGAGGGAATCTGTCTGAACACAAAATGGTCAGAGAAATGAATCTATTGCATTTATTATTATTCTGAAGTATTTTTATTCAACTGTGATAAGAGCAAGGGATTTTTTTTGACAATTCTCATAATTTTAAATGACTTTTATATATAAAGAAGCTTTGATTTTTTTATCTCCACTCCTCTTATTTTTAACAGAAAGCTATGCCCAATACTATTAAGATAAGTCAAAGCTTTTTGATTTAAAATATACCCACAAGGACCATCTATACATGTTTCAGTTTTGTTCTTGGAATCTTGCCTCTTATATATCAACAATCAGCAGTCCTATGTCTGAACTATCACAGAGGTATATTTGCCTACAACATTGGTTCAAGATGACTCCAATAACCATTTTGTTATTATTCATTTGCCTTAAATTTCCACTGTAATTCATGCAAAGACTTGATAAACCTTATATTAAGATATTATGAAATATGCTACCATTATAGTTAATAACATTATAGTATTTAGAGTAAGCTATATGGTAGGGGCAACATTCTTTTTTAAAAATTATCAGTCAGTGTGCTAGACTCAAAAGACATCAGATTTGGACTAGAAAAAGCAGAACTTAAGTCTCTATTCAGTTGCTATTTGGAGTGATTACAATAACTCAGTTTAATATACTTGTGATTAATTAAAAAAATAATAAAGAAGGAAAGGACAGCATACATGCCCTGACTCTACTGGAAACCTGGAATACACACTAATGTTAGTGGAACAGCTGTATTTTTACTGTCTGAACTATAGCAAAGTTGTTAGTAAACAGGATGTTTGGGTTGGGATTCTGGAACGTAACAGTAATAGATTGGCTCTGGTGATTGTGTTGGAAGAGCAAACAATGTGAAATACATTTTTAATAACCATTGCTATGGAAATGACTATTGGAAACAAAATAAAAGAGCATTATTGAACAATCTCTGTCTTCTAGAATTAACAGATGGGAATAAGAGGAAAAATGTTAGAAACAAGTGATACCGTTCATAGAAGGCTAAAGTTTTGATGAGCACAATATTAATTTAAGTAACTCATTTATGTAAATAAAAATGTATTTCAAAAAGAACACTGGGGTAAATTTAGGGAAATAAAGTATCTTTTTATAACATGAAGAAAGAGAGAGAAAGAGAGAGAATAGAGATATAATAAAGTTGGATGATTCATTTAGAACAAGTTTTACTGGAGAAACCTTTATAACCGATGTTACTCATAATCAGCTCTTCTAAACATTGAATGATTTAATTGGTTTTCTTGTTATCAATTGATTGCCCTATTGAATTATCAGGCCCTTTAGGTCAATAAAAATGTGCTATGCTCAGCTCTTGCAACTTTTACATTTTTCTATTACAACCATAAAAACTACAAGATGCAGTAATTTTAAGGGTAACAACTTACAAATTGTATAATTTTGCCACAATAAGTTATTTATTACTTGTTTTTTTTAAATATCATTAATAGTATTCTGCATGAATGCTGGTCCTTGCCTTCCAGTATAAATATATATTAACTTTTGGAGAATCATATAT